>JARJEB010001684.1:0-10278 GCA_030264535.1 Liometoxenus newtonarum
ATACATCTCCGGCTCCGGCATAAGTTAAATTTGGCGCCATTATGAATTTGTATCGTGTATAACTGGTCGAGGCGCTTTTCGTACTTTGTGAGGCGTGGCCTAACTATATATGTTCGTGGAATGAAGATTATAACTATGGGTCACATGAAATTGATAATTGCGTGAGCAAATAAATATTGCACATTTCATTTGGAAAACAAGTTTTTGCGAAATTTGCCTAAATGATTGATTTCGGGATGGGGAATTTTTTGACTCATTTGTCTTTCTAATATAATTCTGCAATTTAGAGAATAAGAATGAATATTTTTGATATATATTTGTTAATATTTTTGTTGAAAATTATGTTAAAATTACAAATTTTCATGTTTCAGTTCTAGTTCTAGTGAGACGTTCAAATTGCAAATTTCAAACTTTCAATTTAAATTAAGTAGACCGTTTAATGCAGATTAACCTTGTAAATTAAATTATTTTGCCAATATAAATAAATTATTACAATGTACGCAATTCGCAAAAACAAAGTAATTATTTGTCGTTGCGTAAAAAGTTAATATGTATTCAGTAATCGACCAAAGTTAAGAAACTCTTGGTCCTGTTTCTGTAAATATAAATGTTTAAAATTAAGAAAAAATTGGGAGTTGCCGCATATTGTCGCTTTCATAGTTCATTTCACGTTTGTTAAAGTCATAAAAGTTGCATTCAGTCTTCACGTACATATGTGACATCGCAAAGTGTGCTACTTTCTTTCTTAAATAAAAATAATAAAGTCTTGCACGCGTTTTTGTCGGTCTTCTTTGTTCTTTGTTGATTTATCATTAAATTATTCTTAAAATGTTAAAATTATTCTATTTTGATGTCCGTGGGAAATATGGGGCACATTTCCCACATTGTGTATATAAAAATAATTAAATAAATGTAGGTACCAATTATTTGTATTCAAAGAAGTGCGGAAGATGCTCAAGTTCAAATAATTAAATCATGATAGCAATCTAATAAGGCATTAACAAATTTTCTCTAAAATCGTGAAATTTTTAAATTTGCCTCGTTTTTCTTCTTTGAAAAATGGCATCGTAGTGACACCTGGCGGGAATACTGCATTATAACCATGCGAAGCCCTATGATGGGTTGCCTAACCCTAGATACCAAATTATTTTAATTTATAAAAATAAACTAAAGAAATGCTGAAGATGCTCCTTTCAAATAACTAAAACGCGGTCGCAGTGCAATTAGGCAATATCAAATTTTCCCTAAAATCGTAAAATGTTAA
Source organism: Liometoxenus newtonarum (assembly GCA_030264535.1). NCBI lineage: Eukaryota > Metazoa > Arthropoda > Insecta > Coleoptera > Staphylinidae > Liometoxenus > Liometoxenus newtonarum. The sequence goes on from JARJEB010001684.1 coordinate 1,265, forward strand.
ATTCGCCTCGTTTTTCTATTTTGAATGTGTCAACGTAGTGACACCTGCCGGCACTACTACATAATAGCCAAGCCAGACAGTTTGATGGGTTGCCTAAAGCTTGATAACATGTGAGAAAATAATAACGATAACCAAAAAACTTTTAGTTTTTTCTCGATTATTTTTCACCTAAAAATTGATGATTTAACCACTTGCAGATAAACATATTAATAAATATTAGCGTATCAAAATAAAGCATTAACTAATTTTCCCTAAAATCTTGAGATTTTTTAAATTTGCCTCGTTTTTCTAATTTGAGAAATGGCAACGTAGTGACACCTGCCGGTAATTTGGCATCATAGCCATTCGATCATAGCCGTTTGATGGGTTGCCTAACGCTTGTTACCGAACTATTTTAATTTAAAAAAATAATTTACAGAAGTGCTGAAGATGCTTCATTCAAATAACTAAAACGCGATCGCAGTCCAATAAGGCAATATCAAATTTTCCCTAAAACCGAAAATTTTTAAATTTGCTGGTTTTTCTATTTTGGAAGTGTCAACGTAGTGACACCTGCCGGGAGTAATGCATTATAGCCATGCTAGACAGTTTGATGGGTTGCCTAAACTTTGAGTCATCGTGCTTTATAACCTAAAAACCTTTACTTTTTTCTCAACTTTTTTTCAACTAAAAGTTGATGATTTAACTATTTGCAGATAAACATATTAATAAATATTAGCGTAAGTATTGTTAATATCTTAAGCTACTTTAATATTCAAGTGGTTCTTCATATTAAATGCTAACTAGTGGATCTAATTTTAGTATGAACTTCCTAAGACAAATAGTCAGTCGAATTGGTCGAATTCCTCAAACACAAACATTGGTCAGCAATGTGTTATCATCTGCAAAGCAAATGCAAAGGCCACTGCTTCAAAGAGTTAATGACTTAACTCGGGGATTTACATTTTTGGGAATGCAAGGTAATTAAACAATTTCCATCGTTTTTCTTTCTTTAATTAATTTAAATACAAGAGTGTTCTAGTAGTTCCGAACTACTCGGAGTAGTTTACAAGTGTGATAATTGCTTTTTCCAGTTCTCGTGATTACATGAAAATTTAATTAACATTCCCATTTATATTTCGCTAACTTCTGATATCACTGATGTTTTGTCCGATAAAAATGTGCCAGTTGTATTCATTATTAAATATTCCTTCGTGCTCATGCTTTTCATAACACCCACAACCCTAAATTTTCGCACAACACGAACACACGTACAGTTCAGTTCTTAGCAATCGGTCATCATCGAAATGCAATAATAGAGTTTCTGTGTGGTCACGATAACTTGATGGACTTTGACGTTGGTCTCATACAGTACACAGCAACCAATACAACGGGGTACCATCGAAATGGTCATCTTAATCCCCTATTCCTATTGGCATATTTCTCTATTTCCTCATTCCTCATTTTGCACACTGATGTGAACAACTTATTGTGGCTTGCCCTATTCAACCCGACAATGGACAATGTCCAATGTCCGTCACCTGCCTTTAGAGCTAACAGTATCTTAGATCAACAGTAGCAAAAGGGTGGAAAGGATAAAAATTGATTTGATGCATATTGAGATAATTAAAATATTGAAAATTGTGATTTGTAGGTGAAATCAGGAAATAAAGCAAAACGAAAAAGTTGTTAATTTGTTTGGTTAATTTCTTCTGATAGTTTTATTGGGTCTTTTCTCTTTTGCTAACACGTAAGTAAGTAAATTTGAAAGTCCCACAACAAAGAAGTATATAAGTACAGCCCTGAGTAACACTCGGACATTGTCCAGTTGCGATTTTAATCTTCCTCCGCATTTTGCCATTTCAATAGGATCTGTCACTCTGGTGCTTTGTCACGTTCACATCACATCAATCCGGACATGGACACACCACCAACCACCAACAAACCACCAAAATCCTCGCAAACAACCCTTGCAGCACACCAATTACCTCAAGATTCATATCTTCCAGTCTTCCTGCACTAGACAATCTTCGAAAATCTTAAATTTTAATAATAATCTCTCTATTGTCACGAAACTCATTCATTCATTCATTCATTTTTTTTCTACGTTGCTAAAACTGCTACGTTTGTAAAAGTAAAAATTTACTGCAAATGACAATGGGACTTATTTCATATATTTTTTTGTGTTATTATAGAGAGATATACAGCATCGCTCTACCAAATGCATAGACGTGGTCCACACATAAAGAAACGCAATAAGAAACGACCACTCGATGGCAATCCGTTTATGAAGGGCGTCGTTCTCAAGACACTGATTAAGAAACCGAAGAAACCGAATTCGGCTAATCGCAAATGTGTCCTGGTAAGATTGACGAACGGTAAAGAGATGGTTGCTTATATTCCTGGCATTGGACACAATCTACAAGAACACAATATTGTTTTGTGTCGCGTGGGCAGAGTTCAAGATTGCCCCGGTGTGAAATTGAAATGCGTACGCGGTAAATATGATTTGGCGCATGTTATTCCTCAAAGAAAATAAATAATTATATTATGTTTTTATTGTTATAAAAACGCGAGTTATAATGTGAGTCAAGCTAGCTAATAATTGTATTTGTTTTGTTTACCGAATCAATGCTTTGCTTGTTGATTATCTGATTGAGAAATAGACAGAATGTTTAGAAATATTGTGAGTCATTACAAAATAAGATGAAATTGAACTTTTCTTTGCTTTTTGTGATCAGTGGCGTAGCTATCATAGGGCAATTATGTGCGGCGCACCGGGATCCTAACAATTTGGGGGTCGCGTTCGTAAATTGATAACAAAAACACACAGAATTTGTAGGATTGGTTCATTAAGTTTACTTTAGAATCAAGGGGACATGGGCTGTTTGCACCGGGGCCAATTTAACCTGGTAGCTACGCCCCTCTGGCTGGCTGGCTGGTTGCGATAATTAAAAAAGTACCTATATTTTCCTAAGTATTTGAAGTTATGTTTTCTTCCTTTCAACAAGCATCTAAAATATTATTATATTGCCAAAAACTTAATTTAAATCATTTTTTACCAGGTCGAAACGGATCTAGGAAAATGGACCGAAATAACAATTCCCCGAATGGATAGTTGCCCGAAAATGAAATTCCCCGAATTACAATTGACCGAAAATTCAAAAACCAAACCAAGTACGCTAAAACCAAGTACGTTTTGTGTGTTTACCACTAACTTCTCGTTAACCCCATTAACAAAATAATATTTTCGGGCAATTATCATTTCGGTCAATTGTAATTCGGGGAATTTTATTTTCAGGCAACTATCCTTTCGGGGAATTGTTATTTCGGTCAATTTTCCGGGCCCCGGTCGAAACACCTTTCATAATTTAAATATTTGCAATGTGATTTTTTTTGTAAATGGCAAATTGAACTGTGCACAAGTCCGATTCGATAAATACAGATATGCAAATGAGGCTATTTCGTATTTTGGCACAGACTTGTTTAGTCACAGTCATCAAATGTACCGTACTTTGCCCAAAAATTGCAGATCATTTTTCACGTAAATACCTAAACCATGCAAAAACCCTTTTTCCATATTCCCAACCCAACCGAATATACACACATCTCAATTCACAATTCGTGCCGTGCCGTTCTCTCAGTCTCAGTTCGCTGGCCTTTTCGACGAGATTTTTTTCTCAAACGCAGATGTTTCCTGTTTTACACAGATATAGGTCAACAATAAGGGATTAAAAATATGAGCAATGCAAAATGTTGAGTATTGAATATAATTATTGAATGCACCATGTTTAATGGGAAGTATGGAAAATGTACAGTTATTACTTACTGTTGGAGTTGGAGACATTTGACATAGACATCAATCATAACCATGCACAATGGGACATAATGCAAAGGCCAGTTTTTGGGTTTTTTTTTTCTTGTCGAAACCCTTCCATAATAGGTTTATTTGTTAAGGGCATGGAAACTCGGACATGACAAGTGACATGAGAACATTGTGAATAATGAATATTATCCATATTGCAACAAAAAAAAAATAGCAAAATTCAACATTTTTGTACAAAATGCAACAATAGAATGTGCAAAGTGCGCAAAAAGTTTTACAAATAATGAAATAATCGACGCTTTATTACTTTTGGATAGCTTAATCAATCATTTAGTTATCACTTTGACGTTTTAAGTTTAAATGCGTGCGGCTAATTCGTAATTAGTTTATTTTTTTGTTGATTTTTAATGAGTCATGATACATCAAATCGATTAAACAACAAGTCGGTTTATCAACTTCATGTCACTTTTATTTGATACTATTCGTAATTATTCAAAACATGCACGAAAATATTGTTAAATATTTAAAATGATCTAATATTGCAAACAATAATTAACCAAATACCTTTAAAAATTGGCTGAAAACTTGAAAAGTACTTTGTGAATTGTCTAACGGTATTTTTTTGGTTAAATACTTAAACTAAGTAAATAAGGAAAATGTAAAGCTTGCCTTGCGTTTATTTGCCAAGTTGTGTTGGTGCCCTTAGCAAACATAAAAAAAAAGCCTGCGAAAACCTGTAACGCAAACGTATAAACACCAAAAAGTTGTAATTTTTACTAGTATTTTTGAAGTATGCTACGGTCGTTTGGTTATTTACAATTGTAAATGCAACGCAATTCGTTTAAAAAACTTTCGCAAAAGAACCGTAAAATTTTATTGCATGAAGGCCGTTGTTATGCCATTTGCATTACTATATGCAACGGTTGCAATGCAATTTCTATTTGTATTTGCCTGACTGGTAATAAAAAAATATCTTCCTGGAATGCTTTTTTAACGTAATTTGTCCTATAAAATTGCAAACTTTTTTACGACTTTTATGAGTAATAGGGTCTTGGACTCTTGGATATTATTACTTACTCTTAGAGACATTGAAGGAAAATCTTGAAACATGGAATATCAATATTTACGTCAATGAGAGTTGATATTGAACCGGCAACAAATATTATTGCACTAGATATACGAATTTGCCAAACTACGAACGCTTGGTGTTTGTAAATTGTTTTATGATGATTTTGTCTATGCGGCGTTTTTTGGCATAAGGGCAGGATTATCGCACTAAAATAATATTTTAAGAATTATTTCATGTTTATAGCTACATGCTCATTGGATTTATTATTATATTGTTCTATTAATATACCCGAATGCGGAATTATTTTATTAAATTGTTCATTTGAAGATTTTTTTTGTAAATCAGTTTAATCGAGTTTAAAGATATATTACGTTTTCAGAATTATATTTATTAGTCATTTCCGGGTGGTTTAGTTGTTGAGGGAAGTTTATATTATTTTGTACATAAAACCAAATCACAGGTAGGTACAAAAATTGTATGAAGAAAATTTCTTCTGGTAATATTTTTTAACAATTTATCAAGCGGTTTTATTAATATCACAAAACATTGGTCCTTCGAACCGGATCATGAAATACTATTACTTTCTACGATATTTTTACAATCACATTGTTTTACATGATGCGAACACAGGAATTTTCTCTAAAAAAGGTCTTTTACAATCTTATCTCTAAATTTGACATTTTTGAGTGTCAAATTGCATTTAATCTTATTCCGATTCTAAAAGATAACAAATTAATGACTAAATATCGTTTGCCATATTGTATTATGAAAGATAAAATTGGTAAATTTGTTAATGTGAAATGTTAAATGCAAATAAGATAAAAAGCAAATGGTTTTATTAGATAATACCTATAACAAAATATTGGTCCTTCGAACCGGATAATGAAATACTGCTGCTACGATAATTTTACAGTCATATTGTTTCACATGATGCGAACACAGGAATTTTCTCTGAAAAAGATATTTTAAAATCTTATCTCTAAATTTAACATCAGAGTGTCAAATTGATAATAAATTAATGATGAAATGTTGTTTGCCATTGTAATATTAAAGATGAAATAGGTAAATTTGTTAGTGTGAAATATTAAATGCAAATAATATAAAAAGCAAGGGGTTTTATTAGATAATATAACAAAATATTTGTCCTTCGAACCGGATAATGAAATACTGCTGCTACGATAATTTTACAGTCATATTGTTTCACATGATGCGAACCCAGGAATTTTCTCTGAAAAAGTTCATTTAAAATCATATCTCTAGATTTGACGTGTTAGAGTTTCAAATTGCATTTAATCCGATTCTAAAAGATAATAAATTAATGACGAAATGTCGTTTGTCATTGCTTTATAAAAGATAAAATTGCTAAATTTACTAGCGTGAAATCGTAATGTAAAATCCAAATAAGATAAAAAGAAATAATTTTTCTTCAAATTTCACGGAGGTCTTCTTGAGAGAGTAGGTACCTACTTCTATACATATAGTTATGCAAGTTTGTCCTGGACCTGGTCCTGGTAACATAATCAGGCGGCCACTTCAGAAGTATCGATGGCGATTGCGAATTCATGCACGATTAAGTCCCTAATCTCACCTTTTAACTATTGCCGCTAAGAATTCCAACTTCCAACTACAACTAAAGAAAAATTTACACAACAAGAAACAAGTAGCAAATACTTACTTAAGTTAAGAAGCGTGTACATGCGTGTTAACTACTTAAAAGAAAAAGTAAAAAAGAACTAAATGCCCTTATTACTTATAAGTTATAAGTAAGTAAAAGTAAATACAGTTTACAAATTCACAAGCATTTTCATTTTTACAACAACAAAAAAACGAAAACTTCTCACAGGCCATAGTTTAAGAAATTTGTCACCCCACCAAGTCTACCAACAAAACAACAATGTATGAGAATATAAAGAATCAATGAAAGCCTTTAAGGGAAAACTATTAAACTATCCCAATCCCACGATTATAGCGGTAAAAGTGGTCAAGATATATGTGCTACTCCTATTATTAAACACTTTTGAACAACATTATGTGCTTTTATGTACTCAGACGTGTGGATAATGCGTTGGTGTTTACCGCAAAACCAAAAACCCTTTACGCGTGGCACCTGGTGGTGTGGCACCTACCATTTGACCATTTACAGTTAGTATGGTTACATTAAGCCCGATGTCTTCTTCACCTAGATTTCAATATTTGAATTGAATTGAATACAACTGTTAGAATGCTTATATGTATATCAACATGAATATATGTATTCTATCATGGGAAAACGGTACCTTGGTACCTACTTAGGTATCTACATCAGGAAGGACGAAGAGCGGGGTTAGTATTGTAAACAGATTTAAGATTCAAGTGCAGAAAAGCGGTTTTGTATTTACGTACATACATTAGGCAAATAGTTAACACAAAAAGTTTATTTACTAAACAAACAAGTGACTTATTAATAAATCGATGCGTTAAATTCCCACCGCACAACTTTCCGACCATGTACACTATGAGTTGGTATAGAATTTGTCGATAGTAAAAATAATAAAGGATTTTGATAGAAAAGTGGAAATTTTGATACTTATTATCACTAAATTTCTGTACAATTTCAACTTTCCGCCGGAAAGTTGTGCGTTGCGAATTTAACACATCGATTTTTTTCCTGAATTAAAAACCGGTGCGTTAAATTCTCACAGCAGTGCAAAGTAATTTTGCTAGAAAAGTATAAATTTTGATACTTATCACTAAATTTCTGTATAATTTCAACTTTCCGTCCGTATCCACTACGATTTCGTATAGAATTCGTCGATAGTAAAAGTAATTTTGAAAGAAAAGGGGAAATTTTGATACCTATCACTAAAATTCTGTACAATTTCAAAATTGTGCATTGCGAATTTAACGCTCCGATTTTTTTCCTGAATTAAAAAAATGGTGCGTTAAATTCGCACCGCAGTGCAAAGTAATTTTCGTAGAAAAGTATAAATACTGTTGATACTTATCACTAAATTTCTTCTGTATAATTTCAACTTTCCGACCGTATCCACTACGAATTCGTATATAGAATTCATCGATTGTAAAAGTAATTTTGAAAGAAAAGTGGAAATTTTGATATATCACTAAATTTCCGTACAATTCCAACTTTCCGCCGGTGCGAATTTAACGCACCGATTTTTTTTTCTTGAATTCTTTTCAAAAAAACTGTACGGTGCGAATCCGTACCGATTTATTTTATATGTTAAATAAATTAAGAAAGATGGGCGATGCGAATCCATACCGAATTACCGATTTATTTAATATGTATAACCTTCAAATGAACTTTACATTGTCAAATGGGAGTGACAGTTTGTTATTGAAGAGTCACTTTAGCTCTAGGCTAGGAAGCATTTTTAGGCAGTTTATTGTTTAGGGATTGTTGAAATGGTAGCACAAATCTGCCAATCGATTAGACAATCATAACCTCTATGAAAAAATGTTATTGGCAAATCTCCAAAAAAAAAAACACTTTTTCAGACTCTACGGACCCTAATTCGTGGAGATATGTCAAAATCTCGACCAGTCAGAAATAGACCACAACCATTACTTTGCTTACAATAACTTCGGTAGGTATATCGGAAAACACAAAAATATATTTCCGAATATGTGCAGCCTTCAGATTTGGAAATATATGTAATTAGAGGTTAGAAAAGATATTCCGGGTATTACCCAACCAGATCTAGAATATAATTAGCTCTCTCGTCTCGTAGTGTGTCAACACATTTCAATCGGATTATCTAATTAGCATTACAGGGATTTCTGCAACTTTTAAATAAATAATCTTATTAAATTCATTTCCCAATTAGGTATCCACCTGAATAGCGATGTCTGGCCAAAAATCAACAAAATTATCCCAAAATTTGAATATTTCTTATAATCCGTTGAACTTTCTATGCAATCATAAACAGTTTTAGGGAATTTACTGTAAATATTTTCAAAACTTGTATCTTTCGCCTCATTGTTCTCCAATTTCTTATAATAGTTTCGTCACAGCGCCTTGCATATTAGAGGTGTGCAAAAACTAAGTAACTACTATTTTGTAGTAGTTACTAACTAGTAGTAGTTACTAACTACTACCAGTTTTTTAAAGTAGTAGTTACATCGTTACTTTTTTTCCAATTC
>JARJEB010001701.1:0-13219 GCA_030264535.1 Liometoxenus newtonarum
AAACGTCACGCGATGCGTCGGTGAATAGGTAAAATGTGAACGAACATTCACAGGTTTTGTGGTTTCTGTTTCTGTTTCGTGTTTGTGTTTTGTGTTTTCGAAGCAAAAGAAGCGACCATATTTACAATAAAGAGCTTTTCAAGTTGACGGTTGTAATTTACTGTTCGTCTAGCAAGCGTTTCACACTGCAAGTTGAATTCCATGGTTCAGTTTGTAAGTTTGAAAGCCATACTGCAGTATAAAAATTAAATTTTGTCGTCGCGGATAAAGTATAGTATTCAATTCGCGCATAGTGCAGGCTGTTTATTATACGCGAGGGCTTTACTACACTCGGCTTCGCTTCGCTTCGCCTCGTGACGTAAACTTGCCCTCGCGTATAATAGCCTGCATTATGGACTCATTGAATAATATACTATAAATTGCTGTTGACGTTTGTTGTATAGTATAATAACATTTAATATTATTATTTCTATAAGTATACGAATTTGATTTATTTATTATTTTATATATTTCTCGAGCTTAAAACTTAGATACTGAACAGCAACAAATTTAATTTTTAGTTTTTTTATATGTTCTTGTTATTATTAAATACTAAACTTAAACTTTCTTATTGTGATTTAAAAATAATAACATATTTACATTACTGCTTGTAAATACATTTTTAAATGAATACTCGTTACATCGAATCCTTTCGAGTGACGAATACAAAGTAACGAATAGTTAGTTATTTGCCCATCACTAATGCTCGGCTCTCAGCTGTGACTGATCTGGCGGCGCATACTGTAGGCAACTGGTCGCGCGTTCTCTCTTCGTCGACATTCGGTCAGTTTAGTTAACGTTCGTGTTGTCAGCTGTCGTCTTCGGAGTTCGTCTTGAGTGTGAGCATCCTCTTGCTTGGTGTCCATCCGCACCTGTACAGACGTGGTCCGAGGCACAGCATGAGGTCTGCTGCACGCTCTCATTAATCATGAACGCCCACTTAAATCTTATGGATTATTTCATAAGTTATATTATGTCAATCATAAACCGTCCTTTATACTACTACTTCTTCTTCTTGTTGTTGTTCTTATGTTGGTTTTAAAATGGGCAATGCCAACTAGCCGGCATGATATCAACTACAAATTGTATTGAATTTATGGCCAAACGCTTGCCAATATTTCAAGATTTCACTGAGAAATTGAAATAGATACGTTTAAAATCGTAACTTATTGGGCATTAGAAAAGATTTATTTCAATTGTGTTAAAAATTGAACAATGCAGGTCTACTTCAAGTACTATAAAAGAAAAAAAATCCAATATACGTACACTTGGTATAAATTATTTTAAAACCCCGAGCTAAATTTAACTTTGACATGCATTAAAAGTGCCAGTGAGAAAAATAAAATGTTGCAACTCAAGTAAGTACCTACTTATGAGTGGAAGTATACAACAAATATACATATAATAAATTCGTTCCCATATAACCTATGAATTGATAAAATTTCTATTCTCATAAGATATTGGTTTGCAAACAAGATAAAACGGATGCGCGCGAGTTGCTTGCTTTTACATGTATGTATATCTCCATCCATTTTCCACTCGATCGGTTATCGTGGAAGGAAGAGAATATATATTTTTTTACCTATATCCTTCCTCTACTTTACATAGATCACAAATCTTTTTATGCGTCGATTTGTGATGGAGAATCACCCATTCCATTAAAAGTTTTCGCACTTCCCATTGAGTTAGAGATTTGGTGAATTGGATTTTTGCTGAAGTTGATTGCACTTCTGGTTGCATAAGTATAAGAAATCGGAACCAACTTTGTAATTTTTCTGGTAAGAGTTCTTTGATCAGGTTGTTAATTGTTAATTTTAAAAAAAGTCGTAAAATCATCTACAACCTATAGAACATGTGAGCTGATCTGGTTGCATGCATCTAGGCGAGTGCCAACTGTTATTAAAATAAGTTAAAAAGCAAATGCGAAATGTTTAAAACCAGAAATTAGAATTAAACCCAATTTAATTGAAACGCCTGTAATTGAAGTTTAATATAATAATTGCACGTTGGTTTAAGCCCTGGAATCTGGAAAGGAGTGAGACACGACTCACTCAGCGCAGTGAGAAATATAAAATTACAAAAAAGATTCATGTTCCTCGAAGCTATACGAGTATGTATAAAAAGTACGAAGTTGAAGTTGAAGCGTAAAACCAAGATAAAATCTTATTGGCGACGGCAAAGATACTTTTTTTCGTATTTCGGCTGCACGCTTTCAGCTTTCCGTTTAAAAATTTGAAATGGAACGAAAAACCTCTGCATTACGGACGGACTTTAAATATTTTATGTCCTAGCCTTTGTTTTCCTCTTACCGCACACATAAATACTTTTTTCTACACATATTTAGTTATATAGTCATTATTAGCATTTTTCAGTGATTAATGGTACCTATAACTCACTACCGTGAGTTATGGATTTTCAAAAATCACTGCAATTAAATAACATTGATCGCGTATTAAAGTTTAACAAGATTTAACGAATTTGAAGTGACTGATCCAACTTATCTGTATGATCTAAGATCTTGAAAGAACCCGAAGAATTTCGACCATAGCTCGTTGTGAATCCCCCACCATATTGTTTCACTTGTCAGTTTGTATTTTGTGTTAAAAATAGTGCAAGGTGTAGAAAAAGCATAGTATTATATTCGCGATTATGGCCATTGCTCACTCAGATGAGTTGCGCCACTCGCCTTGCGGCTCGTGGGCTCGAACATCATCTTCGTGAGCAATGGCTGTCATAATCGCTCATATAATAATATACTATTATACATACAGATTTAAAAGTGTATAACTAGATGTCTCTATAATTAATAAATCGATGCGTTAAATTCGCACCGCACAACTTTCCGATGATACACTACGATTTAATAGAAATCGAAAAGTGGAAATTATATATCACATCAGAACATAATCAATCTCATTTCCACTTTCCGATCAAAATTACGTTTACGATTGACTGGTGCTACGAAATCGTAGTGTACCTATATGGTCGGAAAGTTGTGTGGTGCGAATTTAACTCACAGATTTACAGTACCCTTAAAATAATATCCAGAACTTGATCCAGAAGAAGATGTGATACAGTGTGACGAGATAGGCAGACCTCGTCACACTGCACTGGTTTCCTGGTGAAATTCACGCTTAGGCGAACTCAACTTATGAGAATATAAATATAAATACGCGCGAAATTTGAACGTATACAAAAATAATATCTTGTCATTTTAATAGATTGTTTACGTCACCAATAACACTGCGATTGTTCCTGCAAAAATGTTTTCCAGGACTCATGCTTGCTTAGAAGCGCTGTATGTATTGTCATAGAGTGCTACTCTAATTCAGATGAAATAGCACGAGCGTTCTTCCCAGAAGTTGCGATATATGAAAGGACACAGTAGAGACACAAAGTGTCAGGATTATTCAATACTATAAAGGGGAATAGAAAATGAAGATCTCCACTCTGCGACTGCTGGTGCTGCGCTGGCACGGTTAGTACGGTCCCGTCAGGCAATACATGCGTCGAAAGAGTCAACGACGAAAACTGGCTGGTTCGTTTTGAGAATAGAATAGGAAAAAAGTGAAAGTCACAAAATTGAAATCGTTACCATAAGACCTAACGTCTTATGAAGGCTCCTTGCTATTATTGCGTAATTTTTTCGGATAGGCAGTTTTTTAAGATCGTTTCATATTTTAGCATCTCGCCTTGAATATTGCACTATAGAAATGAATGAATAAGATTTACGCCGACCACACCTTTTTCATAAATTGCACAAAATAATTTATCTATATGTATTTCACATTCAACATTCTATTTTATAAATCCGGTTTTGTATTTTTGTACGTTTCGACCATATGCAAAAGTTATATTAAGGAAAACTATGTATTTAGGCCAAATCTTGCTGGTCGAGTCGAGATTGGTATTGGTTTCGTACTGTAAGATTTCAACAATCCCCAGTCAAAGAGCATGTTACTAGGGAGACGCTCTAACACTGTCGCTCAATTGACAATTGAAACTTAAATCATAGAAGTCAAAAACTCGAATATGATGTTAAACCGTTAAACGCCACATACAGTAATTAAATCGGTAGGGGTTCGCTCCACACAACTTTCCGACCATGTAATGTACTGACTAAATTGTTTTGATCGGAAAGATTATATGAAATGTCGTTTCCTTAACATTTCCTATAATCTTTCCGATCAAAATAATTTCCATGACATTTAGTATATGGTCGGAAAGTTGTGCGGAGCGAACCTGTACCTATTTTTTGAAAATGTAAGTCCAAACAGAAGCATTCAATATTTTTGACAGTTGTCAAAAAATGAGAGTCGCATGCGTAAATCACATGCCAATAATTAAACACTAGTCTTTTGACCTCAGTCAAAGGACACATCGATTTTTACCATATGCCAGTCAAAATTCATTTCCTTTCTCATGTGGAACTAACAAAACAAGCAGACTAGTGATAAAATCGAAACAAAAATAAACTTCGAACATTAAAGTTTTATTACGTATTTTGGAAAGATAATAAACTGATAAATAGTATGATGAATTTTTATGACTCAATTATTCATAGCGTTAAAAAAGTGCACATTACCTACTGCAGTCAATAGCAACATACAGTCAGCGCGACGAGAGAATAACTAATCTTGCACACCTTACGACTATAACCGAGCGGTTACGAATGAAACTTTTCTCTATTAAGGTCAGTCTAGACTACACGGCGTCATATGTATTCAATTCATTTTCATTATCGAGAAATTGGTTGCTCGCTTGAAGTAGAGCCAATGGAATCGAGCAAACGCTCTCGAGTAAATTGAGCTTGATCGGAGTTCTCAGAGCGTCAAATGTCACTGTGACAGGTGACAGATAACATAAGTCACCAGCTATAAGATAACCTCTAAGGTGAAATGGTTGTCACTTGAATCCGTTCTTGTTTTCTCAAGGATTAAATGCGTATAATATAATAAATTGGAAATTTCGGTAAAATTTCAAGAGTGGTTTATGCGCCTGTAGAGGTAGGTATAACATAAATGTGCGTATAAATCTGAATAGTTTATTCACAGTGGCATATAGGTAGTGGTAGTACATTGGGGCCTTCACCTCTGGATAGATATTATGAGAGTGAGCATAAATTCATGCCGCCGTAGTAGATACCTTTAATAAATTTACTACATCGATATTCCCTTGCCGTGGCTTGCTTCGTTTCGATGTGCTGGGAGTGCTGTGCTTACTCTGTTGGGGCAAATCCTATCAACATTCTGCTCGAGTGGTTACGAGGGCCTCTTATATGTAGGTAGGTATATGCATCTTTTGATTGATTCGAGAACGCGTTCTTAAACTACCACCTACGTAGTTTTGCAAACATCAAAGACCCTACTCTTTAATGCTATGGAGTGAGAAAGAAAAATGAAAATATGTATTCATGTGTAGTAGGAGTGAGGAAAGGTTCCGAGAAAACGGTTGTTCAACGTGTATTTTGGTTCAAGTTGTTTCTAGAAGAGAGAAGAGATTGATGAAATAATAGCAAACAAAAAAAAGTTAATATGTTACATGTTACGATGACCCATAACTTCCATTATATGAAAAATCATATTGACGTTTTAAACTTTTAAAGATTTAAATGTGACTTCTCACAAGTTAAAGTGGAAGAAATATAGAAAAATCTAGATCATCATGAAACCTGGGAGCATCTGTCTAGGGTTTGTAATTCATTTCAGAGTTTGTAATTTTTAAGTCAGTTCCAATAAATTAGTCTTCTTCTTTTATAACCAGGTAAAGTTTTCCAAAGGCTCGGGTTTCGAGGCTGGAGAGAACTTCGAACAAGAAGAACACAACAAAATGCTATGTGCGCATGAAAAATACACAAAATTAGATATTAAATTATTTACAACTCCTCGACGTACATTTGGAAAATAAGAGTCTGTTCATCGATTGTTCGTTCATTGTTTGAATTTGAATAAAGAAAAATACACTGTGCTCATGGTAAATTGATATTAAAATGCAAAATTACAAGAGTATAACGCAAGAACAAGTTAAAGTAACTTTATTTTGTAACAATAGCTTTATATACCTACACATTCATATATTCGTTTGTAAAACAGCATAAAAGTCATAGAAAGACCAACAAACATGAGGAAGACTGCCGAGAGACTTAGAAACTAGAATCGCGTCGCGGAGGTGAAGCACAGAATAGGCCATTACTTTAGGTAAAGTTCCGGTAAGAAAGGACAAAACAAGGCGATCGCCTGCTCATTCGCAAGAGAATAAGTTTCGCCAAAGTTCAGTTATTCAAGTCGCTATTGTCTTGCGCCACACAATGCTCCCGAATTACAGTCGAGTTTCATCAATTATACCTCCCAATGGCCGCAACCAACATCTAATCCCGTTACTTTATATAGCTCGTATCGTATATGAATGGCGAATTACAGAAATAACGCATATTTTACGATCAATGCGAGTGGTTCCTGTATACATCTTCACATGTACCATAATGGCGAAAAGTTTGAATACCTTCGGATTTCAGATGTGTTCTCTATCTCTTCTATAAGTAACGCTTTATGTGAACGTATCATTTAATTATTGCTCAACTAGTAGTTTCATTGGTTTGTCGATAAAGGTCAAAATACTCTGGGACTATTTCAAATATGAAAATTGCCTCCAGCGCTTCTGAGAAAGCGGGAAATTTGTTTAATCCAATCCCGGAGATTTATTTCGATGCGGACACGCAATAATAAAATCACGAAATATCGCTTACGTGTGGCATAATTTTTACTACTATACACAATAATTTTTGTATATGTTCATAATTCTCGCATACTTACGTGATAACCTTACTGCTTCGAGTGCACTTACTTTCGAAAACCTAGGTTGAGCTGAACACGCCCACCAAATCTCTTGTTTGCTTAGAAGGACTATATACACGGTTTACTTTACTTCAATTACGAAATGTATTTAGGAAGGCTTAATCGCACGGTTGCAATTTTTTCGTTCGTATTTTTCATTAATATTTTAATATTACTAAAAATGTTTTCTCTCTCCACGGGGATCGAACCCGTACCTTTGCATTTCTAGTGCGGAGTTCATCCGCCGCAGAACACCTGATTATGCAGATTGAAAGTTAATTAACTTGATATTTACGATTATATTTACTTAACAAGGAAATTCTAACGACCATTCCAATTCCAAACCACACCAAACCAAAAACCTAGCTTGAGCTGAACACGCCCACCAAGTCTCTTGTTTGCTTAAAAGGACTATATGCACGGTTTACTTTCCCCATGAATGCAACAGGACTTCATTTTATGTAGATAGAAAATTAACTATGAGAATTTCATATTTCCGATTGGCGATTATACATATTTACTTAACAATTCACTCAGACAACATCGAGTAGGTGACTGCTTGAAAATTTTTTAGCAATGCATTAATTCACTCAGACAACATCGAGTTGGTGACTGCTTGAAATTTTTTTAGCAATGTATTTTTATCTTACAATAGGCTAGAATCGTAATGCTAAAACTAGATACGAATGACTATGACACAACTGGTTTCTGCATTTCTGCATGTAGATTTAGATATAGAAACTATCCGCTTGGTTCGTTTCATTTCAATGCGCACTTTCGTATTTAATCCCTTAGTAATACTGCGGTTATTATCTGATATATGCATAACGTTCGTATTGCATGCGCTATTGTATCTATTACGAACTATAGAAAGGGCACTGTGCAATGTTATTATTTTACCAAACAAACATTCTCTAATACCCCTTTTGCTCTTATGCATGTTTCGCGGTTGTATGTTCTTCAATAGATTCTAGTTGCATCTGTACTCGCTCAACAAACATGCACAATTACAAAACATTTACATAAACGAAACTGCCAACTCGGCTGTGTTTCACAATTGCATTCTTTCCTTTGCCGCTGATACTAATACTGAATATTACATATGCAGTTTTATGTTCCACCAGAATAGATACTGATACATTTTGTGGAAATCAGTATGAGGAAGAGGAAGTAAAAGAAGTAGTTTCGTTGAACTGAATATGTTCAATATACATACAGAATATATCGGTACGTATGCGCACCGCACATCTTTTCGACTTGTGCGAAACTTCACTTACTTCATTTTGTGCAGTTAATATCTGTGGGTGATGAGGTATGCGTAGAAATAACTTACACTTTGTGCTGCGGGGTGAAGAAGAAGTCCCTAGTCTCAAGCTGTTACAAATGTCAGAAAGCTTTAAACGTAGGTAGAAGAAAAACATGTGGTCAGTAGATTGTAAGAAAATATTGTAAGCAAGAAATAAAGAGAAAGTTATAGGAAAGCAGAAGATATGTTGGCACACAGCCCCTACAACTTACTCTGCAATTTCCACTTTCCGATCAAAATTATTTCCACGATCATAGAGTTTCACGAAATCGTACTGTCTAAAAGTTGTGGGGTGAGAACCCGTACCGATTTATTTTGTTTATATTTAAGCCATTGAGCGAGTCAATAAAAACGAACACACAGCTAATAAGTTTAGGTTACGTTTAGTTGTCTTTCAACACCCGAGACATGTTCCATGTCAGCAGCCCAGCAGATGACAAGTTTGACCTTTATTTGACCTTCCCAATAAACAGATGATCTGGATAAATATGGCGGAAAAACATAAAGCTTAGTGACGTAGGCATGACGTAACATGGAATAGAACAAATATTAATTTCAATTTTGCGTTCGTAAGACAGTCATTACTATCGAATCGTAATGGGGTACTTTACAACACGAATCACTTTGCTTTACAGGTAAAATTTGTTGTTGAGATGTTGGTAAGGTAGGGTAACACTGTTTAGACATGAAACAGGAAGTTATGAAGTGACGATGGTAAGACGAAGACGCGGTAATATAATTTTTATATTCAAGGCAGTTCTACCGAACATCTCACTTAATATACAGAAATAAATAAGACGTGTGTAAATCCGGGTTGAAAGAACAGTTTTTCTTAAAGTGCTTGTCAATTACGGTGAATGGTGAATGAAATGGAAAATAGGGGTTTCGAAATTTACGCTTGACACACACAAGATACAATATAATCAAAAGTGGATGACGCAAAAGCTGGAAAACAAACAAAAATATTTTGTTACTGAACCAGGGCTTTCAAATGTTCAACAACAATTTCTTGTCAACAAATTCAACTTAATTGATCTCCAGGTCCCGTAGGACCGATACAGATTTCGTAAAAATTTCCGATAGTGGGACAAATTTCAATCGGAAAGTGGAAACTGTCAAGAAACTTCTAAGAAATTCAAAATCCTGACTTTAGCCAGTTTTTGAAATATTATGTTTTGACCTCCATGAATTAGTCTCTGACTGATTAGCTCATTTTTATTCCAAGTCTTAGTTCGATGGCTGGCCAGATAAATAAAATTTCATACCGTTACGTTCTTCCTTTGGCCGAAATTTTGTTAACACACAGAGACCATTTTCAATTTCCGACCAACAAAGCCGAGACATAAACACCAACCGTCCCAGATTGGGTAACCAAGAAAGAATTATTTTGACACTAAGAAAATTTCTTTGATTTCCGATTCGAGTGTCTAAATTTTTTTCATAAATTATTAGCAGTAAATTTAGTTATTTTGCGTTACCAAGCGTGAATTGCAATATAAAAACATTTAAGTATAATGAAAGGGAAAAATATGGAGACGGAAAAATTTAATTACTTTATTTCTCTGAAAAAGACATTTCCCATTTGCGAGTTCGCATCTCTTCTCGAACTCATGATAATAACGACGCCATTTAAGTTAAACAAACCGAGCGAAATGCTAATTGTTCGTTTGTTGTAAACGCGAAAACGGAGAAGATTCGCAAGCGGGACAACAAACACAATATGAGAAGAAAGCGCATACTTAGCAATATTTAGTATATTTCCAAGAAGACGTGACGGGAAGAAGAAGAAAAAAAAAACGAAGCTGGGATTCTGGCGCTAGCCTCAATTAAAATGCACACGTCCTTTTGAAAATCCTCTCCGTTTCCTTCGTGACCGGCGATGCGCTCTTCTTCCAAGTTTTTCGTTTCCAATTAAATATAAAAATCGGAAAAGTTGCGCCTCGACGCCCTTCTTTTAAATTAGAAAGTACTCGACTTGATTTTATATAACAAACTGGCGAACGAACTATATACATTGCCATTTCATTGAGGATTGAGAAGGCGGTCGAAGCTGACGCTCTTGCAAAATCATGGCGTAACAAAAGGACCGTCAAAAATAAAAATGGAATGAATTAAAACTATCACATAAAAGGTAAATAGAAAGTCGTGATGACTAACGTCCTCATATAAATGTCATACTTCAGGAAACAAGCTCTTACGTAACTAAGAATAAAATATACGCATGTTACTAGGGTTCCTCAAAAAAGTCTACTCTATAGCAACTAAACCCGCTGAATTTTTAATGTACTGCAAATTTCAACACAGCTATTACCAACAGAGACGCAAGAATGCGTCTCCATTTTTAAGCTTTAAAGATTTTCGATGTTTCAAAATTCAATGAAAGCGTCATATCCGCAACAATCGACTTAAAAATTGAAATTAAATCTGCAAAGATATTTACGAGAGTATTATTGAGTACACACCTTTGTCTGGAATCGTTCGTAAAATATTGTATTGTAATATTTTAAAATTCACTGGTAGCGTCAAATCGGCAACAATCGACTTAAAAATTGAAATTGAATCTGCAAATATATTTACGAGAGTATTATTGAGTACACACCTTTGCCTTGAATCGTTCGTAAAATATTGTATTGTAATATTTCAAAATTCAATGATAGCGTCAAATCGGCAATAATCGACTTAAAAATTGAAATTGAATCTGCAAAGATATTTACGAGAGTATTATTGAGTACACACCTTTGTCTGGAATCGTTCGTAAAATATTGTATTGTAATATTTCAAAATTCAATGATAGCGTCAAATCGGCAACAATCGACTTAAAAATTGAAATTGAATTTGCAAAGACATTTACGAGAGTATTATTGAGTACACACCTTTGTCTGGAATCGTTCGTAAAATATTGTAATGGAATCTATATGTTTACAATATTCATGAATAAAAGGAGACATTTAACGCTATAAATGTTGTATGTTGTATTGTAACAAAGCGGATAGGTTTGACGAGATTATGCGAACGGCCACGGAAATGACTGCCCGCCTGGTGGCCTATAGTGCACTGCCAGCTCCGTCTCAATATCTTTATGCTAACCAAATTGAAACAACAAAATTGTATCACCCTGTATATGAGGAATTGCGAGGAAGGCCCTTGTATTGTATTCTAGTGTATTGTAGATGCGCATAAAATCAGTTGGTCGTGCAGTTTAAATTAAAAAAATTCAAGGGTTTGTTACAATTTTACACTTGGGAACCTTTTTTCAAGAGGGTAGAACGTTTAAAATAAATGTCGGCTCGTTCCACCCAAGAGCACGACGCGACTTCTTCTTTTTGGTTACGAGTAAAGATACCCTCGAGAAATAGAAAGTTTGAGAAGAGATTTTTCATTTCTAAAGTAGCACTCTGGCATTTTTATGTCTAAACTATAAATTAGTTAACGCGTCTTACTGCATCTTATGATTATTTTTTTTTAGTCTTAAAAATGCCAAAAGTGAATTTAATACTCATGGAATTTATTCTCGAAATTAATCCTTATCGAAATATATTATACCTACAAAAATTGTTGAAATTGATTTCACGCATTATATAAAATTAGAAAACGGTCGATTCAAATTTCAATGGTAATTAAACTACAATTAGTAACACCCCAACCGTTTCATTAATATTTGCATTTACAACATTACGACTACGATTAGGATCGGTTGGAATGTTAATCCAGTTGTAACATATACATGACAGTGACCAATGTAGATTGCACGTGTGGACTTTGTCCAATTCAAAATTACATGCTGTCATTAATTAGTGGTATTCAAAGTGTTTAATATGTAATAGAGAGGTTATAAAAATTACCCATGCATTTTTACAAAGCCACTAACGCACCATGCGGATAACTTTGAATTAACGAATGGAAGCGATAGTATTCGTAGAGTTATAATATTCCTAGAGGGAAGGTACTGATACAAATACAAAGTTTTAATTTGCAATATAGGTACAAACTAAAACCCTATAATGTAGACTACCCAAAATGCAATCACAGATCATTTCGCGCCTTTTAGGTGCAACACCATATGGCAATGTGGTGTAATTCCCTTCTTTCTCCTCGCTCATAAATCGACTTTATGTTCTCTCTATAGACTTCTATCTCTATGATAGTAATGGAAATTGAATAAGTATAAAATTAGTAAGAGGGTGCTGGTATATGAGAAAGATGTATGAAACACATGTTTTTTGGCGACCAATATGGTGCAACAAAATTTCAATATTTGACGATAGGAGCCACTCTACTACTTATTATTTATTAAACTCTCTAATTTACATATTGCAGTAGAATGACTTAGAACGCCTCGAATAACCTGTGTACCACGGTCCCAGATTGCACTTAGTAAAAACGACGAATGGTGAATAAACGTTTTTGTCACCATTAATGATTCAACACAAGTGTGAAACAAACTTTGACGGTGTGCGCTTTGTTGCCTTTGAAGTTCCAACCGAACTCTCCAGTATATTATTCATACTTATAAATTATACTTAAGCCAATCGCTCAAGAATAAGAATAAATCATTGTGTGAACAAAATTACGGTCAAACTGTATTCGTATTGTTTGACATTCGATTGAATTGAATGAAAATTTCTAATTTCTAGCTAACTAAAGTTTAAAATGTGAAATCAGTGGTCCAACGTAGGTATACAGGGTGTTCAGAAATTGACGGAAAATCGCCAGGTAACAGTAGATCGGGTTAAAAGAAAACGAAAATCTTAATACAAAAATGTCCGGAAGGTCCTGGTTTGTCCTGACGAGGTCCTTAAAGTTTGAGTTTTGGTATTACAAAATCGACATAAAAGAGATTTTTCTTTTTGTAGTTAATATCTTTTAGTTTAGCGAAGAAAGTTATAACGTGGATTTCCTTTTTTTATTTATGAAAGCAAAAAAAACTGGATTTTCTTTTGTAAGAAAATTTTACTTTTTTTCTAAAAAGTACGTTTGGCATCAATGCATATTTTTAAATGTTTCATGTCAACAAAGTAGGCAAAGTTTGATTTCAGTCACT
>JARJEB010001706.1:0-11900 GCA_030264535.1 Liometoxenus newtonarum
CAAATTGTGATGAAAACATGATAACGAAGATATCAGAGAGCCAAATTTTTTTTTTAAACTTAGTTACTTAGCTGAAATCTTGAAATTTTTTTGTTGGTGACCAAAAAAAAAGCTCTCACTCTCAAAGCTCTTCAAAGTAAAAATATCTATCTGAGAACGCGAAGACCACTCTTCAAAGTACAAATATCTATCCTCTCAAGTCTACAAACAATTTTCAAAGACCCGCAAATGCTGTGCAAAGAGCCGCATGCGGCTCGCGAACCGCTGTCTGCCAACCCATGAAATAGACGATCAATATGGTCTTAAACATTGCCAACATGGTTGACAACCAAGTTGATCGTCTGTATGCCGCCTCCCGGCTTACAAAATTTTGACCAACACTTCATCTTATCAATAGCTACTTGATGTCTAATTTTAAACGAGGCCAGTCAACGGAAGACCTGTATCAAAGCTCAAAAATGTGGCGCATTATCGCTCTTTTCCCTGAACGCGCCCAATACTAATAATTCACAAAATGCAACTTTTGTATTATTATGAGAAGAGTTAGCCTGGCCAAAGAAATATATTCAATTTATAAACCATGAGCATATTACTTCTTCCAGCCAAAATTGTAACAAACCAGCACCCATAATTTGAGAAATGTGTTTATTAATATATGGCGATAGGGTTGACTGTTTTCTAGCTTGTATTACGCAATAAGAAACATCAAATTCTTCCTGCATAACATCATAATTTTCAATTAACTTTACGTTTATGTAGTCATTATATCCAGAAAATGTGTAGCCTGGGAAAGCAAATTATATTCATTAAAAACTAGAAATTCACTTTTACCTAAAATTATTACCAGAGTCTAGCTGATGCAAAGCGATAGCAGTATTTTTATGTTTAGATATAAACTTAGATAGGTTTTGTGGGGCAATTAACTTATATCGTGCAGCAATTTCCTTGTGTTTTATCTAGAAAATAGAATTACAAAATTCATAATAGTTATTTTCGCAACAAGTTGCGTTAAGAATAATCTTATGAGCGAGTGTTTTGCGAGCACGAGCGAATAAGACCATTCTTAAGGCAAAAAGTTCCGAACACACTTGTTTGCACACCCGCTAACGAATGTTGCTTGTGAACAAGCCGAACGTAGAGTCAAACATCAAACGCAAGTCACACGCAGGTTACACGTTGAACAATCTCAAAACGAATGTAATCCAAACAACATTTGTCAGTGTTCTGGGGTAAAAGCTAAAGATTATAGAACGAGAAAGAAGAAGATGGACTCAAGTGTGTTACGTTATTGATATAATGTAACAGTTTTACAGGATAGTTCTGTTAGAAAAGATAGCTATTTGCATTTGATAATTCATATCAAGGTGTGCCTAAAATGGTCATTTTAGACATTTACATTAGAAAATGAAAACTAATAAGTAAGTAAACATGGAAAATGGAAATTCTGCCTAAAGGGCCCCATACACCGTCCGGAAATCCTCTGAGGAAAAACTGTTTAGTCCTGGCCTTCCGGATTTCCGCAGCGTGTGTGGTAAAAAATTGAAAGGATTCCTGGACTTTTCAGGCGGCCGGATGAGAATTGAAAAACTATTCTAAAACTAAACAGTCTGTCAGTTCCGGACTAAACAGGCGTGTGTGGCGTTGCGTCAGTCAGTTCAGTGCAGTTCGACCGCCGCGCATTCCCGAAGGCCAGTACTGAACAGTTTTTCCTCAGAGGATTTCCGGAACGTGTATGGCCCAGGGGTATTCAGGCCGAGTCCGCAAATCCAGACAGTGTTACGTTATTGATATAACGTAACAGTTTTATAGGATAGTTCTGTTGGAAAACCTAGCTTATGCAACTGTGCTAGCACAATTTCTGTTGCAATCATACAATATAACAATTCAAATCACGAAATGATTGTTCCTTGTGAATTAATCGAACGTCTTGTCAAACGTCAAACGCAAGTGGTTACACTTCGAACAATCCCAAAACGTATGCAACCCAAACAACAATTCTCAATAAAATCATACAACATTGAACAAGACAGAAGGAGATGGACTGAAGTGTTACGTTATGAATATAACGCAACAGTTCTATATAATAGTAAAAATGCTATTGCATAAAATGTTCGAAACATAGAGGGTGTGCAAAAAGATATTTTTAGATATATATTAAATTTAACTTGCGTTGCTATTCAGAAGTGGTTTATAATCAATATCGTCACCAATGATGTGCAAGTCTTTATTATTTATAAAATCTTGTTCAGTTTGATAACCTCTTTCATATCTGATAGAAACAAAAATGGATTATTAGGTACATAACAATAGTAGTAATTCGCGGGTTCTGCGACATCCTGCGTCCTCCCGTCCTCCCACCGCAGCGCCACCTAGCTGCGAGGAGGCAAACTAAAGTTTGAAAATTGGCCAATATTCGCCATTTTAACCTTTCACTATTTAGAAAAGTGACGTTCTGAATGCGAGAAAAGGACAGTTGTTGAATTTAACAATCGGTCATTTTTAAATTTACAATTTACAATTTACAATTTTCAAATTTTGAATAGCACCATTTCTCCACCTATGATTTACACGTCGAAGTTCACAATCGACCATTTTGAAATTTACAGTTTCCTACTTTTTACAGTTGTCAAATTTTGAATAGCGCCATTTTCCCGCCTATATTACCCGCCTTCACCACTAGGTGGCGCCATTTTTCAATTTGCAACCTTTAGTTTGTCTCCTCGCCGGTAGGTGGCACTGCGGTGGGAGGACGGGAGGACGCAGAGTGTCGCAGAACCCGCGAATCACTACTACTCATAACGATTAGAGATTAAAAATAAATATTATACTTGCATTGGTTTAATTACCAAACTTGAATAGGCACTGGTGTAAAATTGGCTAACTAGCATCGTTCCATAAATCAGAAAGCCAATGAAGAGTGTTAAGTTAATTTTTGAAGATTGTTGGATAAATATTGCATAACTTCCGATCACTATTCTTAACATACTTGTACACCTATAGTAAAAACATTCAGTAAGTTTCGAAAATTACTTTAGTATATACTATTATTACTACGTTACTTTTTATTGATTAAATAATATATTAGTGTTGATGCAAAGAAGGATAAAACATAAACAGACCATACTGAACTTGAGAACGGTGTTACAATATAAGCAATTCCATAAATAGGCCTAAAATTAAAATATTGTAATATTTGATCTTTGCAATTCTGTAATTCAACAAAAATTCGAAAGATATTAGCTACTTTGATTGTGGTTTGAGAAAATACATTCCGTTCTTCACTGTTCGGCATAAAACGTGGCCATAGATATAATCGTTAGGTTTACCATACATTCCTCCTACACGTAATCAGAATTTAAGATTCATTTAAAAGGTGAATTTAACAATTTACCAACAGCTATATCCGCTTTTCCTAAGGCGATAGTGAAACGCATTCCCGCACCTTTCGTTGGACTTTCCACTTCACCCCATCGTTCAGTTTCGTTGTGGAATTGACATAAAATATTGTATTTGTTACAAAAGGATAATATTATTGACAATTCACCACCTCGCATTGTTTCTAAAATGTATTAATATAATTGTGAAGATATAAAGGCATTTATGAAAAATTAAGGGCCCCATACACGCTCCGGAAATCCTCTGAGGAAAATCTGATCATGATTCCGGATTCGGTCTGAATACCCCCTTCGCCATACACGTTCCGGAAATCCTCTGAGGAAAAACTGTTCAGTCCTGGCCTTCGTGAATGCGCAGCGGTCAAATTGTACTGAACTG
Organism: Liometoxenus newtonarum; assembly: GCA_030264535.1. NCBI lineage: Eukaryota > Metazoa > Arthropoda > Insecta > Coleoptera > Staphylinidae > Liometoxenus > Liometoxenus newtonarum. The sequence continues at coordinate 3,775 of JARJEB010001706.1, forward strand.
TCGGCATGTTCAGTCCGGGTCTGACGGACTGTTGAGTTATTCAGAATAGTTTTACAATTCTCATCCGGCTATCTGAACAGAGTCCATAAATCTGTTCAGTTTTGTACCACACACACACTCCGGAAATCCCGAATCCCAGAACTGAACAGTTATTCCTCAGAGGATTTCCGGTGCGTGTATGGGAGCCTTTAGGAGCGTTCCTTTAGCGATCGAGTCACTTGGACCTACGTTCGAAAAAGTACTCGATCAGTGATCGGATCACAACCCGATCACTTCAAAAGTGGAGGAGGATCACTTTTGAACGTTTTCATACTTAGGTCAAAGTGACTCGATCACGAAACGAACGCTCCTAACTGATCGAATCAGTTTTCGGTTTTCGTAAATGTCTTCAATAGCCATAATAAGTATAGGTTAGGTACTTAAATTGATATAAGGCTCCATATGATGTGTGGAAACTTTCAATTTACGAAATTGTAAATTGTGAATCTTATTTGGATATAAATGTTTCATTATCATCGTGGAGTTGCAACTTTTATCTAACAAAATACTGTTGTTTTGATTTACATTCCAAGTGTCGTAGGTGCTTGTAAAAAACTCATAACAATTAGTTTCTTGGTGCTTAACAATCAACAGGACATCAAGCAAATGTTCGAAAATGGAATCATTAAATATTGTTAAATCATCAGCATCATCACTTTCACTAATTAACAAATATCTTCTTCGGGTATAATCGAAACGATGCACAACTTTTAGTTGTCTTTCAACTTTTAAAATGATGTCTAAAAGTTGATTGGATTTTGCAGTTATTACAATCCCAGGGCAAAATTTTACATTTAAATAATGAATTTTATTTATATCAATTGATATTGACACTACAGGTACATTCGGTATATTTGTATTTATGTTGAATACACAATGATAGCCCAAAAAATATTTCAGCAACAAAATATTTATTATTGACTGCATGGCGTATACACTTACTTAGATTTAATTTTAACAATAACATATTAATTGTTTCAGCAGGTTATTTAAATAGGAAATTCGTGTTTTTTTTTTGTTTTGTTCGATTTATACTATAAACGATTATCGTGATTTAAAACTTCTTAGCGTAAAAGCTTTTTAAAACGATTATGCATTACGAATAAAATTTATTGTGATATACAGAGCGTTTATTTTAGCAGCGAACATTGCGTACGCAATGTTCGAACTTATGATAGTGGCGATGCACTGATCATGTTGTTACTGTCAGTTGTCACTTTTGTTCCTTGTCATATTTGAATTGATTGTTAACTTTTCTGTCTCAAGGGTTAGGTATTTCAAATAACTCACACAACTCGAATCTCGATTCAAGACGATTCTGACTTGTCATCGTGGTGTATCGTCGTCCGTCCCAGATTCCCTCTCTGTACCCGTCAGTCGGTGGTCTTTTTTTAGCAATACAAATCCCCATTGCAATGAGTTTGACTAGTTTCTTTTAGCTGCGAACATAGGACATGCTATGTTCGACGGTAAAATAAACGCACGGTATAGATAGTTATCCACTTTATTATTAATAGTAATATTTTAATTTATATTTGTTTTTTTATGAATAATGAAGTGTGTAATGCTTAAATTGAAATATTGTGAATCGAGAATTATTTTATAGAAATATAACTTATTGGAATTTCTATGATAAAAATTATTAAAGAGAGCAACCAACCAAGGACTAAAATTATCCAAGCTGCATTCAAGTGACTTAAGTTTAAATCATGAGGAGGATCATTCGGAATTGGATGCGACAAAAAGTATTGAATGTTAAACTTCATATCACGTAAGCCCTAAAATATTTTTTAAACAATTATTTTGAATCGCGTATCTACAACAAGGATAGGAAAATTTTGTATCTGCATACTTGGTCAATCCAATATTCATGAAATCCAGCTTCAAAAACTCTAAGGATATGCATCTCTAGGTATTTTGTAAACGGTGCTTGCTTTTCGCATTGAAAAACCTTGTTAATAACCATCAACTTTTCCTTTAGTACGCTGTAATGTTCGATTAATGGAAAACTAATAACTTTGTTGTACCCATTAAACGTGTATCCTGTAAATATGTAAAAACCTGTGAATTTCTTTCATATAAGATCTTTTGAAGTTAACCTTTGCTTATGTAATCAATAACAATAGCCACACGCTGGCGACTAGTTGTAAGAACCGCTTCAAAGTCACTCTCTGCGATTACTAGTAATTTTCTGGCAATAAACTTGTATTTTTCCTACAAAATATGGATATAAATATATGTTTTTCTATACCTATTTAGTTATATGGTAATTATTAGCATTTTTCACTGAATAATGGTACCTATAAGTCCTATAACTCACTACCGTGAGTTATGGATTTTCGTAACTCAATGCTAATTTAATAACATTGATCGCGTATATTCGTAGATCATTTAAAGTTCAACAAATATTTAACGAATTTGAAGTGACCGATCCAACTTATCTATATGAGCTAAGATCTCGAAAGAACCCGAGAAATTCCGACAATGGCTCTATGTGTATCGCCCGCCATATTGCTACAGCTAGTCAGCTGGTGCTGCGTTGCTTAATCCAGAACATCACAATGTGTGTGGTTTTTGTTTAATAGGTGTCGAAGGTGTAGAAAAAGCATAAGTATTATATTCGCGATTATGGCCATTATTCACGATGATGAAGTTAATCGCTCATATAATAATATACTATTTTTCGTGTATACTGTATTCTATGAACATAAGTATAAGAATAAACCAATGGAAATGTCAATGTGCGCGCGCTTTTTAGGAGTGTGGCTTAACCATAGACATAGTAAGGATAGACATAGCATTGGCAGCTTTTTTTGTTCAGCCAGGACGGAAAGAGATGGAAAATATTTTCCCCTGGCGCTGAATATCAAGCGTCGAAACGTGAAACTAAAAAACCAAGCACGCTGAAACAAGTTTCAGCGCCCACTCTTCCAAGATTTGCCGGTAGCTCCCTTTCTTGCTTTCCTGGCCACACGGCCTCCAGGTTCTCCCCTTTCTACGACAGAGGCGTCTCCAGGCTTTCATGGATTGTTTTATCCGAAAATATTTTGGTGGGAGTTTAGTCAGTAAGAGTCTGAAATATGGCTACTGACGGGAGTCAGTAGTTTCTCCCACCTACCGAAAAAAGGTCGCACATATGAGCATGCTCTGTCTATCCTTAATATGTCTATGGGCTTAACTAAAACTGTTCACGAAATACAGTTTAGAGTTTTTTTAACAAAATCTATTTACGCTTTTCTCAAAAAATATTGAATAGTCAGAATCGTCACTAATAATAATAACATCATCATTCTTCAATTCATCAATTGATTTAATTTCGTCCGAATACCTGCAAATACAATAAATAGTGTTTTAATTGTGAACTGATTTTATTTACTTGAGTGATTATAATTACCAATGTCCTGAGATCGCACTAGAAAAGTTACACCAATATAACTCGTGAAGGACAGTCGCAAAAAATAAGACGCAGCAACCATACAATCCAAATCGAATTCTTGGGCAGTTCAACATAAACATTCGAAATACTTCGAAGAAAATGTTTTCCATTGGACGATAGCGGGAACTAAAATTTTATTTGCATTTACAAATTACTTATCTTTGGTACCCTGTCAAAATAGCCCACGATAAAGTAAGCTCGAAAAAAAAATCCTGACCTATTCTGACTTATCCCTATTCGCTATCGGTTATTTTTTCGGAAACTAATTTTTCGGTGGACTATTTTGACGGGTCACACATTTTCCTAGAGATATTAATGTCCGGACATTTTATATTCTAATAAGTGTCCGAATAAGTGTCTGGACATTTTTGGACATTAATCATCAGACATTTTTCTAAATAAATGACATTTTATGACACTTAAATAAACAGACATCATTCTTTCATTTTTTATAAAAATTAAAAATTGTAGAATGAAACTTGATAATGTTTGAAACTTGAAACTTTTCACAACTACTTAAACTACATTAGTCCAGTAAATCCATGGCGAAAAAGGGGGGCATAGATGCAAAAGGTCGGGTAGTTCTGATTTTTTGGTATGTTCTATGTTAACTGTTAAAAATTTTTGACCTTGTTTTAGTTTTCTCGAATTTTTACCATGAAGGAATGGTTTGGCAAAAAAAATTCATTCAGTACTTTTTTAAATTACAGACAATTTGCCAAAAGCACAAAGAAAATCATCTTGCTGAGAATAATACTTCTTGAGTTACAACCATTCATATTTCGAGCATATTTCAAACATTTTCAAAAATTGTCAGTTTTCAGCTAGTATTTACGATTTTTAACTGTGAAGCAATGGTTTTTCAACAATGTTACTACTAACTTTGTTGAAAACCCATTGCTTGGTGTTCATTTGGTGTTCATTTAGTGTTCCTTGGTGTTCCTTTAGTGTTCCTTGGCGGAGGAGGGTTGGTTTGGTAATTCACCTATAGATGGCGTGGCGGAGGAGGGTTGTTTTAGTGATTCGCCGATAGATTGCGTGGCGGAGGAGGGCTCCCTTCGCCCTGCTCCTCAAAATTGGCCCAGAACGGCAGAACTCTCTAATCCTTACTACTAAAGTTAATACCGACTAATTTTACAGTAGGAAAATTGAACTTTAGTCTGTGATCATGGTGGGGTTTCTATCATGGATAGCTTCTGAAATAAAGCTGTTTGAATTTTGGGTACACTTCCAAGAAAAAAATAATATGAAATGCAAAAAACAAGATGACTAATGTAAGTTATGTATTTACATTAATTTGAAGGCACGTCTTCCTATCATAGCGAAGCAGAATTCGCCAGTAATTGGATTGTTATTAACGATTAGCCCTCATTAGGTTAAAACTAATCTATCTCACGACGGTCTAAATCCAGGATTGTTCACCCGCAAATAGGTTACATTTGCGGGTGAACAATCCTGGATTTAGACAGTCGTGAGATAGATTAGTTTTAACCTAATGAAGGCTAATCGTTGCAATAGTAATCCTGCTTGTGCTTAGTACATACGAGAGGAACGGCAGGTTTGGACAATTGGTTAGGCACTAGCTTTAAAAAAGTACTGAATGGTTTTTTTGCCAAACCACTCCTTCATGCTAAAAAATCGAGAAAACTAAAACAAGATCAAAGTTTCGCGGTTTTTCGGCGCCTGTGGCGCACTGCCGACATCGAAATCTTGGGCTTTTTAACAGTGCCCCTATACAAACAACATACCAAAAAATCAGAACTACCAGACTTTTTGCATCTATGGATGTACAGATTGACTGGATTATATCACAATGTTTTACTTTTAAGGTTAATTTGTGACCTTTGACTTTTCTGCCTGATTTTGGTCACAAATCTGCGTTTCCCCCACCACCGTCCTTTTATGGACATTTATGAAAGTCTCGTGTCCACATAAATGTCCTAAATGTGCTAATATCCAAAATGGAAACTTTCCATCGCTCATCTGTAGTTTTTACCATGTAAATCCCTTTGGTAGAGCGTTAAAAAAAGGCACTGTATACAACTGAAAACAACTACTTACGGTAATAATTTTAGTCCGACTATAATAAGTGCTGAAAGTAGTGGAAAATTGTACGAGGAATTCGTAAATTTTGTGCAAATTCAATCTGCGTTCACGTAAACCATTCAAACTGCTTTCGGTAAGTAACGGATATTGCGACAAGAAAGCGAAGATGAGTTCCCATTCTTCCTAGAAAAATTAAGTTACAGAATTGAACAATCGGAACATTCTTATTTCGACAAGCAAAGTATTTCAATGACATGTTCCATGTCAGCAGAGGAGGTGACAGGTTTGACCTTTATTTGACCTTCCCAATAAACAGCTGATCGGGATAAAGCTGGCGGAAAAAAAAACATACATCTCAAGCACATCACTCATTGAATGAGCGGGATGAGCCTTGATGTGATGTGCTTTAGATGTATGTATCCCGATCAGCGGATTAAAATTAGCTGCGGAACATTCTTATTTCGACAAGCAAAGTATTTCAATAACATGTTCCATGTCAGCAGGAGGTGACAGATTTGACCTTCATTTGACCTTCCCAATAAACAGCTGATCGGGATAAAGCTGGCGGAAAAAAACATACATCTCAAGCACATCACTCATTGAATGAGCGGGATGAGCCTTGATGTGATGTGCTTGAGATGTATGTATCCCAATCAGCGGATTAAAATTAGCTGCGTGACGTAGGCATGACGTAACGTGAAACCTCTGGATAAGAAATGAATAACTTGAAAACCTACTTACATTAAGTTTTAATGTGGAAAATTCAATGTCGTTGATGTGAGGTAAGTTGGGATGCAATTTTTGTTCGACTTCTGCGTCAAAACGTCTCAAAATACTCTTGATGCGTGCCCCATTGTAGATTACAAACGCTGCGTCTTTAATAACATGATGTTTGGCAGCCAACGATACGGTTTTTTGGGGTGTGTTCTGTATCATTTGAAATGTTACAGCTGCATGACCCAATTTTGCAATTTTCTCTTTCCAATTTGGATTCTCTGTTATATTTCTTACACCATATTTATGTTCGAACATCATTCGCATATTTGAGGCATATTCACTTAAACAAAAAACAACATATCAACAACTTAATTTTACAAAATTCTACGAAATCTTGTTTCTGACTCAGTTATGATACGTCAATTGAGTTACATTTTTATCACTAGTGACACTATCTTTGTTCACCACATTAACCGTGACTCAGCTGGCTTGAGTGAAACTCGGTAGAGCGTTTAGAATGAGAGAAATAATGTTCAAAGTAACTATCGTAGTCCTGTAATTCTGAACGGACTCCTCCTGTAATTCTGAACGCACTCCTCCTCTAATTCTGAACGCACTCCTCTAATTCTGAACGCACTCCTCTAATTCTGAACACACTCCTCCTCTAATTCTTAACGCACTCCTCCTCTAATTCTGAACGCACTCCTTCTTTAATTCTAAACGCACTCTTGAGTCGCAGCTTAAATGGCAAATAACAAAAAGAAAGTGCAAGCTAAGTAAAGAAAAAGAAAATGAAATAACTAAAAAACGGAAAAACTGTGATACTTACTCATAAATATCTTCAGAAGTCATTGTTTCTTCTTTACGACCCCTATCATTCAAAACACAGCCACACAATATTTTATTTTCAGCTAAATCGGAAGACTTCGTAGTTAATAATATTGTAAATGCATCCTTCTCTTCCTTTCGAATGTTTTCGTTGTTTTTGAGAAAGTTATCGATAATTTTCTTTAAAATCTTAACTCTCAAGTCTGAGATATTCACTTTTCTATTCTTTTGCTTAGTGCCCACTTCTTCATTTGCACCTTGAATAGCAATATTAATATTATCCAATAATCTATAATCCCCGTAACATTGATTCCGACAAATTTCCTTCAAAGTTTCCTCAATGAAACCATTCCTTTCGATAAACAAATGACAACTTGTTTTTATTATAATGCATTTTGCTATTTTAACTTTCCACTTATCATCGCGTTTTGATATGGTGGGCAATGTACTTGTATTTATCTCTTTTTCGTGGATTTGAGAAGCATAATCAAAGATAGTTATCAATTTTGATATTGAATTTTTGTCTTCGTCCAGTTTTTTAAGTGATTTCCATGCTGCAAAGTCAAAATCTATCTGAAAACTTATATCTCCCACGGTTTCCAATTGTTTATTATGGATTCGAAAGGCGGCTTCATGGTGTTCATCGCCAGTGAGCAATACTGAAAGATGTTTTATTAACAATTTGATTTGATTTTCTTTCGTAATTGTATTTATCGATGACATTTTAGGTTAAAATTTTATTCGGTTCACTCAAAGGCGAGCTCGAAAGGTTCACTTGATTTCATTCACGTCGAGTTAACATTGGGCGCATTCAGGGAACTACAGGCGCTGCAGCGCCACCTCGCTGAACGGTCCCTGAAACGTCATTTTTTAAAGCGCTTTGCTGCAGCAAACCGCGATTAATAAAATTGATTAAGCGTAGTATTTTTGCCCTTTACCGCAATTCTACCGGTTGCTTGCTTTTTGCATTCTAGGTCCTCCCCTTTCTATGGCAGAGGCGTCTCCAGGCTTCCTATCCATGGATATTTTTTCCGAAGATAGGTATTTAGGTGGGAGTTTA
>JARJEB010001712.1:0-12064 GCA_030264535.1 Liometoxenus newtonarum
TTGAGGGCATATTCTATGACTATTGTGAATTTCACCCCTCTAACTTCCATAGATTACGAAATATCACCCCCTAAAACACCGGCAATATAAAAATATCGCATTTTTTACTGATGTTCGCTCACTTGCTCTAATAACGCGTTAATTAATGAGCCAATCTAGTTAATTTCTTCACTAAATTATAATTGAGGGCATAATCTATGACTGTTGTGAATTTCATCTCTCTAACTTTGTTAATTTACGAAATATCCCACTGCATTGCAAATTTAACAATTTCAATTTTTGCGCATTAATTAATTCGTTAGTCAAGTTGATTTCTTCCCAAAACAATAGTCCTTGACATTATCCACCAGTCACCATAGCACCGTAGTAAAAATCATCCCTGCATCCCTTAAAATTTCCAATTTTCCGTTTTTTTTTTCTTTGAAAAACAAATTTATATCGATAGTTGCGACGACAGCGGCGAAAATACTAACTATAATAATGTAAATAATGGATTGGTGGCGACCTCTTCTGCCAATAAAAGTAAGGTTGAGGTTACTGGTGGGAAGATAGCGAACGAAATGGAAAATTTTAACTTTTTTTTTTTTTCGCAGTTTTCCGAGCAAAGCGAAAAATTCCAAATGCGAAAAGAATGTTTGACTAGCTGTGCTTGAATTCTACTGGAAATTTGTTTTTATTTTGTTTCATTTTAGGATCATTCCAACTTGACAGGAAGCTCAGACAACTTCGGTCCGATCCTGCTCTCTTTAAAAACGGAAAACGTCGCTTCACAGGAGCACACCCGCATCCTGCTGCGCTTAAAAACGGGGACAATGCATGAACTCGTTCCATCGTCCTGTCTTGGCGCATCACCATCCCCTGCCAAGATGGCAACGCTACTCAACGCCGATCTGCACGTCGTCGACAACTTTACGCCCGTCGTCTGCCCGAAGGCAGCACAATTGATTGCCGCGTATGATGAACACGTGCTCGTCACGAACTTTAAATTCGGTGTGCTGCATCAAAAATACGGGCAGACCACCGAGGAGGAGTTGTTTTGCAATAACGAGACGACGCCGGCGTTCGATGCTTTTCTCACGCTGCTCGGCCGCCGGATCGAGTTGAGGGAGCATCGCGGCTATCGCGGCGGATTGGATATTACGAATGGACATACGGGCGAGATGGCCGTCTACGAAACGTACAAGGAGCGCGAGATTATGTTTCACGTTTCGACACTGCTCCCGTACACGGAGAGCGATCCGCAGCAGTTGCAACGGAAACGGCATATTGGCAATGATATTGTGGCGGTGGTGTTTCAGGAGGAGAACACTCCTTTCACGCCTGACATGATTGCCAGCCATTTTCTGCATGCTTTCATCGTCGTGCAAGTCGTCGATGCGAATACCAGCAATGCCAGGTTAGTGTAAATGTACATATATATGCGAATAATTGTTGAATGACACTTTGGAACGACTTCATTTTTTTACCATGACTTACGTAAAATTGTTGCCTACGTGGATGCTAAATTTCATCGCTCCAGGTTAAATAATTCCGGAGATATGCGTAAAATTCATTTTTTAGTTATTTTGACAGCGTTCCCCGAATAATTTGGGAATGAATCACAAGTTGTTTTTTTTTTTTGTTTTTTTTTTGGTTCTTTGTATATTGGTATGGGTGTATAACCCTAATGCGTAGCCGGACACGAAATTTCATCATTCCATCGACAACCGTTCCAGAGAGTTACCCCATTATTTCCAACAAAAAAAAAAAAAAAAGAATAGAAAAGATTTAACTTTTTTGCGTGTTTTTTTTTCTTCTGTTTCTCTCGATTTCCCAGATACAAAGTAAGTGTGACGGCACGTGACGATGTTCCATTTTTCGGTCCAACACTACCCACCCCCGCCGTATTCCGGCATGGCGGCGATTTCAAAGAGTTTCTCCTCACGAAACTGATCAACGCCGAGAATGCATGCTACAAGGCTGAGAAGTTTGCGCGCTTAGAGTTGCGCACACGCACCTCCCTCCTACAGAATCTCACCGGCGAGCTGAAGCAGAAGACGGCCGACTTTCTTCTTGGCGGCGGCAGCGGCGCCGCTGCCGCTTGCTCGCCAACCGCCGCCACCGCCACCACCGCCGCCGCATTAACGCCGAAGAATGGTGATGCAGGTGGGACGGCGGCAGCGGCAGGAGGAGCGGCGGCGGCGGCTGGGCCGGGATCGCGTTTTATCGATACGGTGAAGAAGGCGTGGAGTTCGCGTGTGAAATCGTCGTCGTCGTCCTTGCAACAGCAGCAGCAACAGCAGAGTAGTGGTGTCGATTTGAATACGAATTCGGGCTTGTGGGAGAGGGAGAGGGAGAGAAAGGAGAAAAAGTCTAGTCAAGGCACTACTACTACGGAAAGTACACCTTCGGTAAGTTGGACAGGGATGATAGGTAGACAAAACTAAACAAAAATTCTTTATATTTTCTCTCTGCTTTAGAGCGCGCGTTCATTATCAAAATCATCGATAAGCAAAAAAAGCACGGCGTCCACATCATCAGCGAGCTCATCCCCGGACCTTACCGCCCACGAATCGCACTCCCCACAGCGACGACAACAAGGCGTCGGCGGTGGTGGTGGTGGTGGTGCGGGTGCGGCGGCGGCGGGTGCGGCAATGTCTGAAGCATCCGACGATTCCTCCCTTACCAGCGACGACCTGGAGCATTTGGTCGGCGGTGGCGGTGGTTATGTCGACAGTGACACCGGTCTGGAGAGTATGTCCAGTGCGGAGACGGCGGCGAAATCATGCAGCGTATGTCAGGAGCGACCCGCGCAACTCGACTCGCCGCCAATTGTCAACGATGCGGCGTTGGCACAGGAAGTGACGCGATTGAAATGCGACAAATTGGAATTGCTACGACAGAATGTGGTAGGTAGGAAATAGAATGACACGCCATGGAAGCAGCGAAACGTGTAAAACTCTTTGTTTTTTTTTTTTAATGTTTTTTTTTTTTTTTGTTTGTTTTGTATTCTTGCAGAACTGTCAGAGGGATATAAAAAGGCTGAGAGAAAAGGAATTGTCGCTGCAAAGCGATTTGGCAATGGCGACGAAGGAGATTTTACGATTGCGCGATTTGTTAAAGGACTACACTCCCAATGGGGAGTTAGCATCGCCGACGACGTGAAGTCCGCGTGTAATGATTTTTCAACTACAAATCGAATTTTCATTTTAACGAATTTGCATTTGTTTAAAATGATAAATTACGATCTGTGTGACGCCTCCGGATAGTATTCACTCCCCCCTGCCCCCACCCTTCTCTCGTTACCCCTTTCCACGTGTTATTTACACGAATTGTTTGTATAAACACACGTTTTTTTTTTCTTTCTTTTATTTTTATTTTTGATTTAAGGCAAAACAAATTAATGTTTAGTTATTTATTTTACCAACGTTTATACCAAAGTAACATTCCTTAAGGCGGGCGCGCACGCACGCGCGCTTGCACTGCATATAACAGAGTGACAGCGATTTTTTTTTTTTTTTTTTGAATGGAAAGCGCAAGGAAATTGGTTGCGTTTGTTTTTAGGACGCGAATCGATTCGATTCTTGCACTTTCTTCTCTACCTACGGCAATTTATACACAAAGATTAACATGTTAGGCGACTTATTATTATTATTATTATTATTATTATACAGGGTGTCCCAGAGCAAACGATACAGCGGAAAATGGCAGATTCTGCATGAAGAACTGAGTAAGAAAGTCCCATAACAAAATGTTCAGTCAGGGAAGGAAGCACCGTTTTTAAACGGGAAGCGCAATTTAAGTTAACCAATCAGAGAGCTTTCCCAACCACCTGTTTCAGGAACTCAGTGCTTGTTATTTATACGAATTTATAACGATTTATTTGGACAACTGGAATTCTGACAGAAGGATGACAGATAACCTACTACATTATCTAAATTATTTACAGTCGACCAAAGAAATTATGGCCCGATCAACAATATGTCATAGCAACCACTGAGTTCCTGAAACAGTTCTCTGATTGGTCAACTTAAATTGCTTCCTGTTTAAAAACGGTGCTTCCCTCTGAACATTTTCGTATGGGACTTTCTTACTCAGATTTTCATGTAGAATCAGCCATTTTTCGCTGTATCGTTTGGTCTGAAACACCCTGTACATATAGATATTTATACCAATATAAGATAGGTATATATATATATTATATTATGTACAATAATGCAATTTCCTGACGGGAAACTCGATTGATATATATATGTGAACGATGGCCTTTAAAGAAAAACAAACAAAAAAAAAATCACACAAAAACCTTTTTTGAATTAATGCAAATTTGTACCAAACTTGCACATTAATGAATAAAACAAGTATATTTATACGGTTGAGTCGTACCTGATTGCATTCAACCTTCTTTTCGAAAATCGACATTTTCATTGAAAATCTGTTGGTGAGAAATGGCGTCCAATATTTTTATGTTCGAATTTTTTTTGTGGCTATTTTACGCTTCAGATCGACTCAATTTCTGGATTACATTATGCTAAATCGATTGATCCAAAGTTTAAAGGTAAAGTATTTGATGTAATGGGTAAAGAAAAGGGAAATTTTCCTCAATTTTCCGAATGAAAAAAATTAATCAGAAAATGCTTCGAAATTAAAGCAAATTTCCCCGTAGAATTCAACCAGAGCTAGAGTGACATATTCACTTTATTCATCTTTACTGAATTTTCCGCTTTGCTCGGAAAATGGGAAAAAAATTAAAAAATTTTCATCGTTTTCCATTTCGTCCGCTATCTTCCCACTAATAACACAACCTCACTTTTTTGACAGTACACCTTTGTATTGCTACTCACAAGATGTCAGCACCAATCTATTCTTTACATTATTTTAGTTTCAATCTATTTTTGGCTATTTTACGCATCCGATCGACACAATTTCTGCATTACATTATGCAAAATAGATTGATCTAAAGCTTAAAGATAAAGTATTTGCTGTAACGGGTAAAGAAAAGGGCAAATTTTCCTCATAAACTTTTCCGAATGAAAAAAAGCTTTTGTAATCACAAAATGCTTCGAAAATAAAGCAAATTTCCAGTAGTATTCGCCCAGAGCTAGAGTGAAACATTCACTTTATTCATCGTTACTGACTTTTCCTATTGGAATTTTCCGGTTTGCTCGGAAAATGGGAAAAAAATTAAAAATTTTCAACGTTTTCCATTTCGTCCGCTATCTTCCCATGAGTAACACAACCTCACTTTATTTTTGACAGTACACCTTCGTTTTGTACTCACAAGATGTCGGGTCGGCGTACCAATCCAATTAGTTTATATCTTCGCCGCTATCGTCGCGACTATCGATACAGTTGTTGTTGTTTTCTTCTCTTAACTCGGCCGAAAACGAATCATTCCATCTTTTTCGCACCAATGATAAAAGATAGGTGTTAGAACGGCAAAGCTAGTGAGAGGTGAACACCATCCGTCCGACGAGAGACAGGACACACACCGTATTGTAGTGTCCGCCATTACAACCTTACTTTTTTGACAGTACACCTTCGTTTTGTACTCACAAGATGTCGGGGCGCCGCACCAATGTAATTAGTTATGATCTTCGCCGTTGTCGTCGCGACTATCGATACAGTTAGAGAGAGTTGTTGTTGTTCTCTTCTCTTAACTCGGCCGAAAACGAATCATTCCATCTTTTTCGCACCAATGATAAAAGATAGGTGTTAGAACGGCAAAGCTAGTGAGAGGTGAACACCATCGTCCGACGAGAGACAGGACACACACCGACCGTACTATAGTGTCCGCCATTTTGCGCAGTCGAGAGACGAGAGAAGTGAACGAGCTTGCTTAAAATCAAGAAAATCAACGCCGAAAGCGGCACAAAACGCAGCAAATTCCATGCATAAACACAACGTGAACATCAACAGCTTGTATCAGTGAGTGAGTGAATCGCATTCGAGGAATAACCGGACGCTGAGAGACGAGAGTGCAGCAGAACTGTCGAGCTGTGAAAGTTTCATTGCAAATACAGCGAGTAAATACATTTACTCAAGGCAAACGTATACGAAAACAGGTAAACGAAACATTGCATCAATGGTACGAATAGAATTTTGTGGGAAAATACGTTGGGGGAAATTCGTAAGAAACTGAACGCGGAAAACATACACACATACGTACAAAACACACATGTAAACAAGCGCAACGGTGTCGATGTGCCCGCTGTGCGTATAGTGTCCATGTCCCACTTTTCCATGTATTAGGATTGAATTACTAGTGCTCTGCGCGGCTAACTGTTCTGTGTTCTTAGGGCGAAGACACACGAAGAAAGCGCTTCGACCAGCATCGTGCCGAGAGAAGTGAAGTTAGGAGACTACAAGAAGACGACGACGACGACGACAACAACAACGATCAATCCCGTTTTTATTTTCGATATTTTTCCACCACTTGAACCAAAACGAAGAAGAAATCACGCCGTCAATCAAAAGTGGAGGAGAATGTAATTTTTTTTGTTTGGTTTGGTTTTTTTGGGAAGGATATTTAAGGACTGGTGCACAGTAAAATGGGTGAATCAATGGATATCGGCATACAAATGGTGGTAGAAAGACTAGTATGACGCACCCAAATCTACAAACGAACGGCGCCAGTCTCGAAGATTGTCATACGAACTTCTTCGCACTTGTAAGTTTTACAATTTCTTTATATTTTCCTGTGCGTGTGTTAGTTAGAACTCGGAAAATTAATGAATAAAAACCCGAGTAGTCGAATAATTAGCTCGGTATTACTCGATTGGTCTGTACCCGGCTTTTACTTCTCTTGCAATATAAAGGCACATGCACACTATCGAGTTAATTCGAATTTTTTTTTTGACTGTGTTTTTCTTTTAGACGGAATTATCTGGAATAAAATGGCGTAAACTTGTGTGGTGCGAATCGCTGGCCACCGGTTCCGGTGGCCACCACCTTCATCATCATCATCATCAGCAGCAGCAGCATCATCATCATCATCAACAACAACAACATAGTAATCATGGTGGTATGGCTAACAACAACGGGTCGGATCCGCTCGAGGATCCGATCCTGCGTAGCTATGCACGTTGCCTTGCGGCGGATATACTCTGCGTGTGGCGGCGTATTTCGACGCCGCACCAGCCGACGAGCATGTACGATATGATGCCGCCGCCGGCACCACCGCCCCCTTTGAGCTTAACGTCGGCGAAAGAGTTGTGGATCTTTTGGTACGGCGAGGAGCCGGATCTCAGTGAGATGGTTTCGCCGGATTTGCTTAAGCAAGGTAAGCGCGAAGGTCGAAGGGCGCTATTCAGAAAATTAAAAATTAAACAAATTTTTCAAAGATACGTCCGAATCATGATGAAAATGTTGGAAAAACTATGAGAAATGAGTTAAAATAGAGGTCCGTATCGACTTGGTCAAGTATACCCGGCTTTTTTGTTTGTTGTTTCTCTTTTTGAACAACAAAATAAAGCAAAATTGTGACAAAAAAAAGTTGGGACATTTTGGATTTGTAACGGCTGGTTTATGATTGACATAACGATAACTTCACGTATGACAAAAATAGTTAATGACGATGAAAATGTAGGAAAAACTGTAAGAAAACTATGAGAAGAGTAAAAATAAAGGTCCGTATGGACGGGAAATGTTACTTGGTCAAGTATACCCGGCTTTTTTTTGTTGTTTCTCTTTTTAAACAAAATAAAGCAAAATTGTGACAAAAAAAAGGTGGAAACTTTGGATTTGTAACGGCTGGTTTATGATTGACATAACGATAACTTCACGTATGACAAAAAATAGTTAATGACGATGAAAATGTAGGAAAAACTATGAGAAGAGTAAAAATAAAGGTCCGTATGGACGGGAAATGTTACTTGGTCAAGTATACCCGGCGCTTTTGCTGTTTCTCTTTTGAAACAACAAAATTAAGACAAATTGTGAAAAAATGGAAAATTTGGATTTGTAAGGGCTGGTTTATGATTGAAATGACGATAACTTCACGTATGACAAAAATAGTTTTAAGTATTTAAGTGTGTTTCAAAAAAATCGCTTTAATACTAAAAACTATTTTCGTCATACGTTATGTAAATGGTATGTCAATCATAAACCAGCCCTTATGACATAACGATAACAACACGTATGATAAAAATAGTTTTAAGTATTTAAATGTGTTTCAAAAAATCGCTTTAATACTAAAAACTATTTTCGTCATACGTTATGTAAATGGTATGTTAATCATAAACCAGCCCGTAACATTCGATACAAAAATTCCATGTTTTTTTCTTTGAATTGTCCAATTTGATAATAAAAAAATAAAGGCTTGTTTACACAGAGAATGTTAACATGATCAAGTTTACCCGGGTATTTGTACTGTTATAGGCTGATTTATTATTGTCATAAGTGTCATAACATATGACAAAAACAATTTTTACGTATTTGAAATGCCATTTTACGAGTTAAACTATTTTTGTCGGTATGTTGTCATACGTTATGATGTTAATATTATGTCAATAATAAACCAGCCCTTAACATTTGATGCAAAAATTCCATCTTTTTGCTTTGAATTGTCCAATAATTGAAATTGCACAGTTTTACCTAAAGGTGTGGATATGCCTTTAGGACGATTAAGAAAAATAAAGGCGCATATAGATGGAAACTGTTCATTTTGTTGTTGTTGTTGTAAAATCGACAAAATTAAGCGAATTTGAAGAAAAAAAACGCAATTAATTTGTAGTTGCAATTAATTAAAACGGTTTTTTTTTTTGAGTAAAAACTTCCATGATTGAGTTTCGCATTGAGAAAACTCTTTTCCATTTATTTATATTTATGCAAAAAGCGAAAAACAAACAAAAAAAGAAACGCTTTGCGCGCGCGCGCCATCGAATCGAGTAAATTGCGCACTTGTTGTTGTTATTGTTGTTGTTTTTTTTTTTTTTTTTTGAATGGAAAGCGGGTAGACTTTCATTTTACGCTCTTACGCGCGCTTCCACCAGGTCAAACGCAACAAACAACCAACTTACGAAACCGACCAACAACAACTTGTGAGTGAGTTGCGTTTCGAGTTTATTGAACTCGAATCTTCTTTCCGTCCAACAGTTACTCCAGTTACCGCTCTACATACGCGCACGCACGCACACACACACACACACACACACACACACACACACACACACACACACACACACACACACACACACGTACACACACGTGTGCCACTACCACCACCATCCGACCTGACTGACATACATTTGTCAATGGAAGTGCGCATTTGCACACGTTCGTCGTGTGGCATCGGCGAATCGATCGCTTCGCCCCACCTACGCTACGCCCACTACAGAACAACATCAATAAACAAACACTCGCGACGATTTCATATTTGAAATTATGAGATGTGAAATTGCGCGCCAAATAGAAAACAAATTCCTCCTTTTTCTTTTTTTTTTTTGTGTGTTGTTTAAATCCAAAGTTGAGGGAATTTTATTTTTGCAAACGCTCATCCACGGATTTATTTGAGCAAGTTAACTCTCTCCCCGTCAGTATGTGCCTTGTATGTGCCTTTATTTAGAATTGTAGTAAAGGCGCGTTCACACATTGCGATAAAACTGCAGGTTTTTTTTTTTTAAAAAAAATTCGTTTTATTTTGCTGTTTTACGTGTGTTTTACGAATAAATGAAAATGTGCGGGTTTATTTGAGCAAATTAACTTGCTAGGTATATATGGGCCTTTCTTTTTAATTGTTTTAAATTGATAAAAGCGTCAAAAAAACATATTTTTTTGTCAAATGTCAACAAATCGACATTTATTTGTGAATTTTCTGAAAATTGCTTTGTTTTGTTTTTTTTTTTTTGAGAAAAAAACCACACGGCTTTTCTTGACCAAGTTAACTTTCCAAGTGTATATGCGCCTTTATGTATTTCTAATTTTAAGTTACAAAATCCTTCAAAAGTAACTTTCGGAGACTATATTGGCCTTTGCTATTATACTCAGATAAATCTGTGCAATTTATTGTTTCCCCTAAGAAACCTAATTTTCCGTCAAATGTCAAAAAATCCACATTTATTTGTGAATTTTTCAAAAATTACTTATTTTACTGGTTTTCGACAAAAAAAAAATACCGCACGGGTTTTCTTGACCAAGTTAACTTGCCAAGTGTATATGAGCCTTTATGTATTTCTAATTTTAAGTTTCAAAATCGTATTAAACTCTGCCAAGTAAACTTACCCAGTGTAGTGTATATTGCCCTTTATTATTCTCTGATAAAACTGCGATTTATTGTTGGCTAAAATACATAATTTTCTGTCAAATGTCAACAAATCCACTTTTTTTGTGAATTTTCTAAAAATTGCTTTGTTTTTTTTTTGAGAAAATAAAACCGCACGGGTTTTCTTGGCCAAGTTAACTTTCGAAGTGTATGTGAGCCTTTATATATTACTAATTTTATTTTTCAAAATCGTTTCTTAATTTTTTTTCCATTAAAGCAAACGTGAACTCTACCAAGTAAACGTTCCCAGTGTATATTGCCCTTTATTATTATACACGGATAAAACTGTGCAATTTATTGTTTACTAAAAAAACATAATTTTCTGTTAAATGTCAACAAATCCACTTTTTTGTAAATTTTCAAAAACTTTTTTTTGAGAAAATAAAACTGCACGGGTTTTCTTGACCAAGTTAACTTTCGAAGTGGATGTGAGCCCTTTATATATTTCTAATTTTAAGTTTCAAATTCGAATTAAATTTTATTTATTTTCACTAAACAAGCAAGTAAACGTTCCCAGTGTATATTGGCCTTTATTATTATACACGGATAAAACTGTGCAATTTATTGTTTACAAATTCCTCATTCACAGATAATGATCAAGGTTCATGGGAAAGTGGTCTTTCGTACGAATGTCGCTCATTGCTGTTCAAAGCATTGCACAACCTAATCGAACGCTGCCTCCTCTCACGCGACTTTGTACGTCTGGGCAAGTGGTTCGTCCAGCCGTACGATGGCCCCGGTCCACCGGCATCATCGAGGAGGGCCAACAAACAACCACCACCACCTCCGACGACGGCGGCAGCGGCGGCAAACACATCGATGGACGGGAGCCGCCCACAACCACAACAACACCAACACGACCACCCCCTGCCGCAGCAGCAACAAGTGCGGCATACGGAGGAGGCCGAATGCAAACAATCAAGTCAACAGCAGCAGCAGCACCTATCCTTCTCGTTTGCGTTCTTCGTGCACGGCGAGAGTTCGGTGTGTGCGAGCATCGATGTGCGGCAGCATCCCGCCGTCAGGAAGATGAGCAAAACGCATCTGATGCAAGCGGCGAGTACACCGCAGGGTCTGCAAGGTTAGTGTGTTGCTCTACGGATATAATTGTGCGTTGATTAGAGAGCGTAATTTGTTTGTTTTTTTTTTTTTGCAGTAATTCTCGCACCTTTCGGCTTGGCCGGTACGTTGACGGGCCAGTGTTACAATCACAATGCGCGTCTACTCGACGAATGGAGTCAATTCTACCCGATCATCGAACGATCCACGCTCAACGGCGCATCGTCGACAACAACAACTACAACGCAAACAATGACGACGACGACGACGAGCGCGACGACGTCGTCGACGACGAATGCCGCGAGCCCATCGGGCGGCGGCTGCGGCGTAAATACGACGGCAGCAAGCAGCGACGGCGGCGGCGGTAGTCCGACGAGTGTCGTCGAAGTGATTGTCGGCGGTGTGAAGATGCGCTATCCGGCGTGCTACGTCTTCGTCACCGATATGGACGATCCGGTTAACGATGCCGCCGCCGCTGCTGCCGCCGCCGCCGCCGTTCTGCTGCATTCCACTTGCGCAGGACCAACGATGAACGAAGAAACAATGAGCACCACCACCACCACCACGCCGACGCCACAAAACTCGATGGAGAAGGGCAATCGACCGAAAATGACGACGCAACAAAATCGTAAGTGTACAAATTAGGACGTGTGTGTGTGTGTGTGTGTGTGTGTGTGTGTGTGTGTGTGTGTGTGTGTGTGTGTGTGTGTGTGTGTGTGTGTGTGTGTGTGTGTGTGTGTGTGTGTGTGTGTGTGTGTGTGTGTG
>JARJEB010001721.1:0-10558 GCA_030264535.1 Liometoxenus newtonarum
GTTCCTTTTCTTTGAGTGTCATTTCTACCCTAAATTTGCAGTTGAAATAGTTTTCCGGATTGAGTTTCACAACACTATACCTTTCACTTGAGATAGCCATAATGTTCTTTGCACGATACCCGTACAGTTAACCGTTGAAAACTCTAACTTTATAACGCGTCGCGCAAACACGTGGTCTGCAACCGCAAAAGTTAGCAAAGTATCAATTATTTTCCTTTATTACGAAAACTCCAAAAATACTACTTTCTCCCGATTACTGGGCCCATAACCTGTTGGAATCGCTTCCAATTAGCAATCGGCCCATGATAGTTATGAGGACGATTTAAGATTTAAATACATTCATTCTGTAACTTCTTTACTCTATTTGCGTATTTGCTTGT
Organism: Liometoxenus newtonarum; assembly: GCA_030264535.1. Lineage (NCBI taxonomy): Eukaryota > Metazoa > Arthropoda > Insecta > Coleoptera > Staphylinidae > Liometoxenus > Liometoxenus newtonarum. The sequence continues at coordinate 381 of JARJEB010001721.1, forward strand.
CGTAGTGTCGACGCATGAAACGATACTAAAAACTTTATCTTTTACAATATAAAATACAATACATTCGAAGTATGTTGTTTCTGGCTTTTTCATTTAGATATAGCACAATTGAATTAGATTCAATATAAATGTGTTTGTTGCCAACATTCAGCATCTTCCTTGGGGATACCAACGACGACGAGTATACCGTCATGCTTGGCCTCCTTGTGGAAGGGACACCAGCTCTCTATTTTAAGCTCAGAGTTTTGTGCCGTCAGCCACAGTTGGACCTTTTGAAGCTTTTGTGAGTTGAGGTAGCTTGTCTGCCTGAACTACGTAGAGGTTTCTGTCCGCATTTATGGGCAGTTTGAAGAAAATGTCTATTAGCCATGTCTTGCCTGCCTTGTCCGCACAGGTTATCCTTAGAATTTCCCCTGTTTGGTTGCAGCGGGTAAATTTGGGGCTACACCCGTCGTTTAATTGGATGTCAATTGCGCCTGCCCTGCTAGAGCAGCCTTAATATTTGACGCTTGTTGGTCTGTAATTTAACCCAATGGTTTCCTCCGATCCATAAAAGCCACCCGGAGGTTGTTGGTGACAACGTCCTTGTAACTGTGTTTCGCAGAAGACATGGCACCGAGAGCGGATCTCTTCCGGGGTAGTAAACCTGGAGAGGCGCTCGACCTGTCTGATCACATCCTCTTCTTAATCGGGTCTCTCTCATTGGGACTATTTTTTGTCAGATCGGCTGTCTGACCTTGGTTTAGTGGGTGCTCTAGGACCATCACTCTTACCACCCTTTCGGTATGACCTCCAATCTGAGCCATTGCTGGTGGATGGAGGATCCCTTCTAGAGGGAGGATTCGACTTTCTGTCGTTCCTACTACTGGCGCTTTTATCAGCGGTCGTAACCGCTGAGGTGGCCCCGGAGGCCGCCTGCAGGCTTTCGCGCTCTCTCTTCCAGCGCATAGCTTCCGCCCCGCTGATTCCGTGACGGCGTTGAATAGAAAATCATTATTCCTCCCTGCCTGTACATCCGCCAATTATTTTGTTTCTCGCATTAGTGGCGAGATATTTTTCTGTTGCCCAGAGGTGTGCACGTGGGACTAACTAAGGGTCTTGCCTGTTTTCTCCTTCTCGTTTTCCATATCCTAAAAAACACGCATTAGAACATTTGACGTAAGGCGGTTTGGAGGGTAGGTTTTGACGAAGGAGGTGTTTCTTTGAATTTAGGGCTAAAACTGTCATGGGTGGTAAAACCCTTAACTAGGGGCCCGCGACGCGTTCTTATCAACCCTCACAGTCAATTTTAGTACCTTAAAACTAAATTTTTTGTGGAATACTCACTAAAAATTTTCGAATGCTCAAAGACTAACGAATTAGTACAGTTGGCTGCCTAACTCGAAGTCGGCTACCGAAGCTATATATAGGAAAGTATCGGATTCACCCCAAAAATTCGATGTCGGGTATTCAACAGATCTCCACGAATCTCGCTTCCCTGAGTCCGAAAAGATGGCTTTTGGCCTAGTGGCCGTGTTTGTGATTGTGTGATTGTATGTCCGTTTTTGGCTGAACCAAGCAACGGATCGTAAAAAAACACAGATTCAGTCCCGTTGCGATCAGACCTGGTTCGAAATTCAGCAAAAACGGTCGGTAAAGAAGGACACTAGGGCACTTAACCTCAATGCCAAAACATAAAATTGCGTCTCACTGGCAAAAAAAAAATTTTCTTCTAGAGATCCCAGTTCTCTACAATTCGGCACCTATAACATTTTTTCGTGCCAAGCATAATTTGTGAGATATTAATTCCCAAAATTTCAAACAAATTTGCATAGAACTGTCTAAATATGGCATCTAGGCAAAAACTAATTAATGTATCAATTATCTACATTTCAATTTCTATAACATTTTTTAGGGTGCATAGTTTGTGAGATACTAAATGTCGTGTAAAATGCTGCTATTCAGTATAGACGCAATCCAACGTCAGACTATAATGCAAATACTAGATGCGTAAATCTCGTGTAGAAATGAAGCAACTGTCTGTCTGTATGTGAACTAAATTCCGGGCAAACCAAGCAACGTATCGGGATGAAATGTGGTACGTTGATAGATATCCAAATATCTGGCGAAGAAATGAACAAAATCGGTCGGTAAAGAAAGGAACTAGGCCACATAACGTAATAATGTCAAAACAAAAATTTGCGAATTACGGGCAAACAGAAAAATACGTTCATATTGGGGGTCCAAGTCCCTGCATTTCAACACCTATAACTTTTTCTCTTAGGATGCACAGTTTGCATATATCAATTGCTCATATCTTGCAATGTATGGGTGTAAAAGTTATTCTCGAAAAACCAAAGGAAACGTCGTTTTCAGAGGTTTAAACAATAATATTTTGTTAAAAATACGGTGCTGGACACCGCACAACTTTCCCATACTTAGTGTAACTATATGACGAAATTAGTTGCAGAACCAAGAAAACGATGGAAGGGAATTGCCCTTTGGCACTATGGTGCGAAAGGGCATAATGAGCCGTAATGAGAAATAGAGGAATCACAAAAAGGAATATTGGGAATAAGAAGAATTATGAATAATTATGGAAACAAAGAAGAAATATGCACAACGGAGAAGAAATACAGCAGACCCACTACGAGGCACGGAAAACGCCGACCAAATAACAATGGTTTCAGAGGCCCAGCGCTAGCACATTGTTGATAGCTCGCCATAGTGGATCCTCCTGCTCCACTATAAGGACTTCGCAAATCCATAGCCGAGGAACATCACGACACCGTGAGGAGTGACGCAGCCGGTAACTCTCTCACCAAAGGAACTAGCCAATCCGAGGAAGCATTGTTGTGTTACGTCGCTGATGTCCGACGACTCCGGAGAAGATCAACTTTCGGGACATTATAAACTTCTTAGAATCACTGAAGACACCATGGACGAAGAATAAGAAGAGGAAGAAGAAGAATCAACGAATATATATGAACAAAAATGTACGAACAAAGTGTACGAACAAGGTGTATAAACAAAGTGTACGAACAAGGGGAATGAACAAGGTGTAATGTATAAATAAGGAAGGTCAAGTATTGCTAATAACCTTATTATAAAGTTCAAGTCTATCCAGGCAAATATTTTTTCAAATGTAGCAATTTTATTTATGTATTATGATAATTGTATTTAATTGTATTTTTATTTAGGTGTCTTGGTTAAGTGAGTCAGAGACCGTAGGTTCTACTTTTTTATTCATCAAGTTTTTTGCAATCATGCGTTTTGGTTATTCGTATTTAGTTTTGTTTTGGTTTAATTATTAACTTCAAGTTAGGGCCGGAATCAACGTTGTGATGATATGTGATACCGTCACTGTGGATCCAGTTAAATTGTTGTATAAATTAATATTATTTACTATTGGTACTCGGGGCAGAGAGGTGCTCCATACCTGAAAGTTAAAGCAACCACTCTAGAAGATGGAAAACTTCGAATAAAAAGCCCTGGTCCCCCAGGTTGTAGGTTGAGGCATCGGTCTAACTCCTCGATACTCGGAAAAAACATAAAGTGTTAAAAAACCAAACCATCAGCCTCGGAATAGGAGAGATGAACAACGACGAATTGAGCTACGGAAACGGAAAACGATTATGGGAACATGGAATGTTTAAGGCCTCGCAACCAAACTGAATGAGGTAATAAATGAACTCACAACATTACAAGTGGATATAACGGTACTCACCGAGACAAAAAAGAAGGGACAGGGAGCGGAAAACCTAGGAAAATACGACCATTTCTACAGCGGTGTTCCAAAAGAGAGACTAGCACAACAAGGTGTGTCCCTAATGATGCTCCGAAAATTTAGGAAATACACAACAACATGGGAAGCAACCGGCGAGAGAATAATCAAGGTCAATATGAACATACGAGGATATAGAGTCAGTGTTATGGGAATATATGCTATAAATGATGATCTAATAGTAACCACAAAAGACGATTTCTTCGAGCAGTTGAATGAAGAAATTACAAAAATTGGTGGATCACATGAGATCATACTCCTCGGAGATTTTAATAGCAGAATAGGGAAAAAGATGCTGACGAGGTAGTAGGAAAGTACGGTGAAGAAAGAGTTAACAACAATGGAGAAAGACTAATGACTAACCAAAACAAGCTCACAATACTGAACGGATTCTACCAACATAAATCAATACATAAATACACGTGGACTCAAGAAACAAGAAACCTCAAATCAATAATAGACTACATAATTATAAAACAAAAAGCACAAATAAGACCCCAAGATATAAGAGTTTATAGGGGCGCAACGTGTGGTAGCGACCATTACTTTCTGCTGGGACAAATAATATTCCCAGGAAGGAAAACAGAAGTCCCAGAACAAAAAGAAACAGACAACACGGAGAAACTTGAAGAGAGAAAATACAATATAGCACTTCTGGAAGAGGAAGGTATAAGGAAATTGTATCAAGATAGACTGGATAATAAATTGAAACAAAAAGAATTCAATAACGTAGAACAGCAATATGAATATATTAAACAGGGCATTCATGAAGCAGCCCTGAAAGCGTTAGGATTATACCATCGAATAGGGAAAGAAAAACCATATTGGTGGGATGAATAAATCGAAGACAACATAGAACAAAAGCCAAGGACACATCAGAAATACCTAAATTCGAAAAAAGCCGAAGTTAAACAAGAATACAAAGCAGCTCAAGCAAAGGTGAAGCAACAAATATGGAAAAAGAAAAATGAAACTTGGGAAAGAAATTGTCAAAGAGTAAACATGTACTTAGGAGGAAGTAAAAGCTCCGAGAGCTGGAAAATAATAAAAAATATAAGAACACCAAAACTAAAGATATTATATCAACAATAAAACCACAAGAATGGGAAGAATACTTTATAGGGTTATTAACAGAACAACGTCAAGAATTCAAAAATCGAGATTACACAACTGGCCAAATCATCAATGTTGTAGCGTCACCCATCAGATTAGGATATGAAGAAATCACTAAGGCATGCAAAACACTAAAAAACGGGAAATCGGCTGCGCCTGGATATATCCCAGGTGAACTCTTGAAGTACGACACAAGCAACCTATATAACCAAATCAAAACGCTATTCCAAAAATGCATCAACTCACTAGAAAGCCCAAAGGAATGGTTAGTATCATATTTGACCATCATACATAAAAAAGGGGATAAAACGAAATGCGGGAACTATCGCGGAATAGCAGTTACAAGCTCCCTGAGTAGAGTATACGGAAAAGTACTAAAGAACAGAATAGAACTGGAATACCAAACAATGGAAGCAGAAGAATAGGCAGGCTTCAGAGCTGGTAGATCTACGATAGATCATGTCTTCTCCCAAACGCAATTAATAGAGAAGAAGATGACACGAAATCAAGAAGTTCATCTACTTTTCGTAGACCTACAGAAAGCATATGACAGTGTTCCGTTAGAAAAGCTGTGGCATGTCTTAGAGAGAACCAATATAAACATCGGTATAATTAGAGCGGTTCAGACACTGTACAACGAACCGATAACAAAATTAAAAACCGGAAAAAATGTAACATCAGGTTTCATAGTAACCAAGGGATTAAAGCAGGGCTGTTGCCTATCGCCGACATTATTCAAAATATATTTAGAAGCAGGCCTAACACCTTGGAAAAACAAATGTAGAAATGTAGAAATATGGGTATACCGATCACCGACGACATGACACTATACACATTATGCTTCGCGGATGATCAGGTAGTTGGCCAAGACATATGACACGAAAACTGGGGTTTAGAAGTGAATATGAAAAAGACCGAGTACATGTGTATAGGAGGAGAACAACAGGATATGAAAGTGGAAGATGGAAAGGTCATAAACCATTGCAAGGAATACAATTATCTAGGAGTAACTATCTCACGAGATGGAACACTGAACACAACGATAAAGGAAAGAAACAACATGGGAACGACAGCTATCTCCCTACTAAATGGCGTGATATGGGATAAAAACATCACAAAGGAAAACAAAAAACGAATATACAACACCATAATAAAAAGCATTACAACCTACAGCTCTGAAGTATGGCCCATGAAAACCAGAGTAGAAAAAACAATAAGAGCGACCGAAACGGATTTCTGAAGAAGAGCGGCCTGACGTTCACGAATGGAATGCGAACGAGCATATCAGAGAAATCATGAAGGTTGAAAATACAATCACAGACGACACTAAGAATAAACAACTGATTTGGTACGGCCATGTACAACGAATGCAGGAAGAGAGAATACCCAAGCAAATACTAAACTGGCAACGCACAGGTAGAAGAAGACGGGTAAGACCAAGGAGGAGCTGGCGCGAAGGAATACACGGTGAGATGAGACATAGGAATATTGAGGATGGACTGTGGACGGACCGAGGAATATGGAAATCGGAAGACGTCGGAGAACGTTGTAAACCTATAGACTTTTCGGAAGCCCTGTATAATGGTTATAAATATTGAAATTGACATTAAACGTCATCAAAATTTAAAAATCGGGAAGGGTTCGCACCGCACAATTTTTTTAATTAATTTTACATATGAAATATATCATTACCTATTCGCACAGCACAACTTTTTGAATTTACTTTACATATGAAATAAATCGGTGCGTTAATTTCCCACCGCGCAAATTTCCGACAGTATCCACTACGATTTCGTAGAACTCGTTGATCGTAAAATTATTTTTGATCGGAAAGTGGAAATGACACTCTTAAGATCGACGTGTTCTACGAAATGGTAGTGGATACGGGCCGAAAGTTGTGCAGTGGGAATTTAATTTGTTCCACATAATGAGGTGGAAAGTAAAGTTAGAATTGTATTTTCTTGTTGCTCTAATCACATTTACATACGTTAATTGTGTGTTATTTATCTTATTTATAATTGCAACTGATGCAATTCGTATTAGTAAAAATTGTATAGCATAATGAGTATCTCCATTTTGGTTTTTATTATTAATTATGTTTTAAAATGCTTTGTTGTAGCGTAGCATTTTTTTTCTTTTAGTTCATTCCTTTTCAGATATAAAGTTTTAAAGTGATTAATAATTGAGCATTTCCGTTTTCCACATTGTTATTTCACATTGAAGGGATTGCTAATTGAACATTTTGGTTTTCCACATTGTGATCAATTATGACTACCAGCCCTATACTCTTTCCTACTACTTTTTTAAATTTTCGCTTTTGGATTGCATTTGGGTAGGTTGCTATTTGTTTTCTACCTTTTGAAACTTCCACTATTGGTCAGCAGAGAGCGCTGAGACACTAGTTCGGAGCGGCTAGTCGTATCTACTCGGTTGGTATACTTGGAGATATCAAATCGCAGACGATTTAGAGATTATTCTTAATCTAAGGTTAAGAATATTGAAACTGACTTTAAATATCATTGAAATTAAATAAATCGGTAGGGGTTCGCAGCCCACAACTTTTTTTAAAATTTATTATATATTTAAAATAAATCGGTGCGTCAAATTCGCACCGCACATCTTTCCCACCATATCAACCACGATTTCGCAGAACTCGTCAATGGTAAAAGTAATTTTGATCAGAAAGTGGAAATGATATTGAGTATATTTCGATATAAGAAAATTTCTGTACAATTTCCATTTTCCGATCAAAATTATTTTTACGATCGACATGTTCTGCCGTAGTAGATATGGTCGGTAGTAGTTGTGCGGTGCGAATTTAACGCACCGATTTTTTTAATAGATTGTAGTTTGTTTGAGAAAGATGGTTTACTCCACAACACTTGGGCCACTTAGTTGGGCCCTTTGTACATCTCCTGATGTCATTAGATTAGTAATTTGTTATGTACACAATATCCATGATCCCAGCGAGGAAAAATCCGTGAAAGCAAACTCTACCCCGGATGGGTTTCGAACCCACAGTCATGCAGCGAGCGAGTATTGTGCCTGAAGACCCTACACACGCCACTATCGCGGCTGCTTTGATTTCACATCTACAATATAACTTGTTGTTTTGAACATGCCTTTCAAATTATCATACCTTATTTGATGCGCAATTTTTCTTCAATTCGAAAATGGAAATACCGTAGATACATTGAAAATTTATGCTGAAAACAAAATTTGTGATAAATTAATAAAATGACAATTGTGTCATCAAGAAAGAAAATTTTCCCACCTTGTGATTTAAGGTATTTACACAATTCAAACGAAATTATTATAAATATCGGATTCTTATATTAAAGGTTATCCTTTGGTGTTCCTCTTGAAGATGTATTTCCCCATGGAGACTTGCACCCGTCTTTAAAAGTATAAAACATAGTCTAACTCAATATAATTACTTTATATAGTATACTAATTTTATATAAATTTTAGCGCTGGTTTAAAGAAACTTACAAATGTTTTGTGCTTTCGTATGAAGCAGATCCTCTACAATGTCTTACAAAGTAAAAAATATCCTGTTCGATCTTGAATGTTAAATGAGAGTTTACTGAACTGTCGTCGTTTCAAAAGTAATTTAGATCACCACAGTAAACAATTATAGCCGAAATTAAAGCGCTTCAATGTTTGTCTATGTTGTGCTGTCAAATTAAAATGTACAATTTCTGATGTCTTTTGAAACGAAAACTGAGAGACACTAAATCAATTTTTAGGGTATATTCAATTCTACTACTGTGTTACCTTCGATTTTCAATTATGTTTCATTTTTTTATTCCTTTCGAATGACTGACTTTCGAACCAAAAATTGGCTATATTTTACTTTATGGTATCCAAACCAATTTTTGCAAACAATGACCTTTTCCTTTAAATATGTATGTATAAATTTAACCTAAAATAATAAGAAAATTAAAAATTAGCGCGGTATGCAATATTATCTGAGTTATAACTTTTCAAAGTTGGATTATATTGTGTCCAGTTTGAGATTAATTTGACGTGTAATCATGGTACAGCACCTGGTCGATTGGACCAAGGTAAGTCTCCTTGGGGCTAAAGTTAGGTTGTGGAAACAAACCAAAACGTATTTGGTTTGGTTCGGTTTGGTTTGGCATATGAATTTTTACCTCAATCTGGACACAAAATAATCAAATTTTGAAGAGCTACCTATAACTCAGGTAATATTGCAGACCGCGCTAATTTTCTTATTATTTTAGGTTCACTTTATCATTGTTTGCAAAATTGGTTTGGATAGCGTATAATGATGGTTTTCTAGGGTGGATACTGGCATTTTTCCATAATTGCACTATTTGTTAGGTTAGGTTAGCAATAAAGGCAAAAGGTTTGACACGATTCCCTGAAATTATTCGGTTCGTCGGATCGTATAAACCTCTTGAATTATTGATATTGGAAATGACTTTTATGGAATCGCCAATTTGTACGATAGTACGATATGGTACGATCGACGATACATATTAACGCATACGTGTTGGCAACGCAAATGATGTTCAAGTGACATATGTACGTGTAAATGGCGAACTGCAATCTACACAATTCGCATTATCATCATCATGAACTCATGAACATTCTACAATGATTGTCGTCATATTGTCTTGTTGATTACACTGAACTATATGCCATAGATCTAGTACTATTAAAACGACTGGATGAACAGTAGAGAGAGAAATTATGTACCTAGTCGTTTAGTAAGAGAGGGGTAAGACATGGGGTATACTTCATAACACTATCGGTTTTAGGTTCTGTCTTATCTATCAGTTTTGTAATTGAGCGTGTTTCCAGTTTCTTTTGTTTTTCATTTTTCAAATTTATATAGGTGGCGCCAGAACCTGCTGTTCTCTTCTACTTCAGGCATATCATTTCATTGGTAAGGTATAATTTATGATAAATCTTGTTCAAAGTCCATTTGACACTTGTGTATAACCTACAAAATTTACAAATTTATTTTAGTTTTCCTAAAAATGAAAGTCTTAGAAGAGCATGGATTGTAGCAACAAAACGAATTGACTATGAACCATCCTTGAATGCAAGACTGTGTAGCGTACATTTTACAGATTTCGTTGATAATGTAATACTGATTGACAATTTAATGTCTATGCAGTGAAAGCGCAATGACAGTGACAATTTAATTGTCAATGCAGTCGTCAAAGCGCAATGACAGTGCCCCCTTCTATAGCGCGCTCTCTCAATGTGAAAAGGATATGAATAGGTACGAATCGTTACACACAAGGTATAGGCAAGGGAGCATCCAGTA
>JARJEB010001729.1:0-11058 GCA_030264535.1 Liometoxenus newtonarum
TCTTATCTACTACATATTATTATCACTTATAACTTACCCGTAACAAATCGCCAGTGTATTTGATAGCAATAAACACTGCATACAGCTCCAGCAACTGCTCCAGCACAGTCGCGAGTTCATTCGACACCGACGCTTTACTCATTTGGATCTTCTCGTTGAAGATGGTGAGTACGTTAACGCGGCAGTGTATCTCGGCGGCAGCCACCAGCTGGACGCTCGTCTCGTTCCAAGCGTATTCGTACACCAATCCTTTTTCCACTCGTTTCTGTATATTGTTATATGCAGTAGCGATTTTGGACGCTGCAACCTTTTCCAGCGAGGCGATAATCCATCGGACACGACGTTGGAACGGCGCCTCCGATCTGTTTCTGCATGTTTCCAGGTACGCCACGGTTGGCGTCAATTTCTGTCCATCCAAGAAACTCTGAAAAGCCTTCATCAAGTAACGCGCGGTCTGCAGCAAGAGAACGGTGTTTTCACCCTCGTACGTACACGACGCTGAGACTAGCCCGTACGTCGTGGGCAGGTTCGATGATATCATATAGCCATGTCCACCACATGCCATGCGACACGTTTCGACACCCTGTGTGCTATCGGAAGTGCTTACTGCTTTCAAACAGCACGCAATTGCATGCAACTGCAAATCAATGAGATTTCATTAGTGTGAACAGGGAGAGAGTAATCCACCAGGAAGTTTATACCTCGGGAAGTCGATCAAGTTGACCCTCTTCCATTTCACCGGTGATTTGATTGAACAACTCCCACAGCCATTTGGCGGACTGATAGTATGCAAAGACGGTCGCAATCAATGGGAAGATTTTGTATTGTTGTGTTACAAACTCGATGATTTGTGGTTCACTTTCGCTGCAATCAATAAACATTTATTAAAAGCAATCATACAGGTATACAAACACAACCTACTCTTCTTTTATTTGCGACTGTCTTCTTACAGCGCTGTACCGGGTTGCGATCGTGACAGCCTTTCTAAGATATTGCGCCGCGCTCTCGACAAGTACGACACGCACAAAGATCATCGTGCCATACGTCAGCTTGCTGCTGGGTGCCTTAATGTAGTTGCCGTCTTTTAATACCTTGCTATTCTTCATCAGCATTTGTTTGCGCGGAATTCGCACCGCGTCAAAGCCAAGGTATCCGTTGTTTGATCCGTTCATGCCCAACTTCACCCCGATTTCGCCGATTTGGATCCCCCGCATCGGCATATTGGTCTCCTGATCTCGCAACTGCACGATGAAAGGATGAATGCCGTGGCACACGCCGCCGGTGTACAATTGCGCCATCACCACAGCGTAATTGGACGAGTGGCCGAGTCCTCCCGGCCACCACTTGTACGACGTCAGCGTGGGACTATTCAGGACGAACTCCTCCGTTTGCGGATCGTAAGTGGCAGTAGTCTCCAGCCCCCGGATGAACGTGCCATGGCCGAGTTCGGTCTGTGCGTACGTGCCGATGATCTCCAAATTCCAAGCCTTTTGAATCCATTCGGATGCCTGTTCCGTTGTGCCTTGGCCCAGTATCGTTGGCAAGAACATGATGTAATGCAGGCTTAACGGATTCCCATCGCCAAGCAGCGCCGTACCCAGCGAGCCGCCCAACACTTGCCGGTAACTCTCGACGCCGCCACCTGTTTCGTTTTGCAATTGCTTGACGCGCTTGAACAGCGCGCACGACATGCGAACTGCTTCTTCATATTTTTCCTTGTGACTCAAATACTCGATGGGTGTAGAAGGTGGTTGCAATGCGGGATCGTCTAGGAAGTATTTCTCTGCAAATAGACAGAAAAGTATGTAAATACGTAATAGTCATTTTATTAAGTGACTAGGCATAATTGTTGTGTATTTGGATTTGAAGTGATACGGACAGATAAGGGGAACGATAATGCAACATAAATGATAACGCAATTGTTGTTAATGATATAATGACGCTATTGAAGCCAGGTTTAAAGTTCGAGCGTCTGAATGTTTGCAAATCAATAAATAGATTTAAATTGAAAGTGCGTAAATTTGACAAATATATTTACCTCGAGATCGCCTCTCGGCCGTTTGCTCTGGCCCGCCGTCAAGGAAATTCGTCAATTCTTCGATGAGAAACGTACATTTTCGCCTTTCGTTCGCCAAGTCGGGGTTCACTTTGTTGTTATTCATTTGCGTGAGGAAAACAGCTGAATTGTGTGTATGTACGTTTTCTAAGCGTCGTTGCTACAGGCCACTTACTCATTCATGTATTTACTTAGCAGCAGTGCTCGGTGGCTGGCTGCGTCCGCTCCCCTTCCAGTACAAAACGAGTGAACGTGCCAACAAAATAAAATCAAATTTACTGCTTCATCTACTGAGGCACAAAATTGGGAGCTTATTTCGTTTTAATTATGTGTAATTAAGTATGTCAGTTTAATGAGAACAAGTTGCGTTCATTTCAGCTTTCTCACAATACCTCAAAATACCTGCGCATTGATGCGATACCAAATATGAAACCGGACGGTGATGGGAGAAATAATAAATGGCCGCTGATTTTGTTGTTAGTTGTTCCATTGGGTATTTTTATTTACAACCGGATTGTACATATGATACCTAGTTAATACTATACAATATATAATTTCAATTCGAAGTCGAATAAAATAGGTTGCATTGCGAAAAGAACAACACAAATTGCAATTAGGTAATCAATATTATCGTAGTATTTTCCTGTTCACATAACGCAACGTAATCAATTAATAGTAAAAATATATATGTATACTTATTAGCCTTATTGTTATTACAATTTAACATGTATAATATAAAGAAAATAATCTATAAATAAATAAAATAGTATGGGGCGGTCCACCCATTAATTATTTTGTTAGCTGCCTGCATGCCTTCGCCTTGCGATCCCTTCGTTCGTTAAACTAATCAAATCAACAGGGTGTTTTCATGTTAGGGCTCACATTTATAAATTACACAAGACTTTAGTTAATATTACCACATTTAACATTACAAAATCAACGCATTTCGCAGCTTTTGCGCTCATTATCGGAATGTTTGCACCTCTTCCTGTTGTGAGCTGCCTATGGCTTCATAAAATGGCACAACCAACTAAACTAGTAGCTCTATTCTCTGTAAGTTCGTTATTTATTATCATCGGGAGTAAAAAAGTGACGCCTATGTTGTTCATCCTATAGCCTGCCTTGATTTCTTAGTTATTATACACGATTGGTTACGTCTCAATTAAATTATTTCTATAATTATTTATTTCTTTATATATATATTACTTCCCCCTCATCATCAGTTATTTGTGTTTTGAGCATATAGTACGAGGAATGAAGCAAATTCCTTGATTTAATAAATAATGCATCGTTCTTTTGACTCTTTACTTTCATATAAATGCAGATCTAATTAATTGTGTACTATATACCCATTTATACCCAAAAAAGGTATACGTTAATTATTAATCAATTTCTTTTTGTTTTTTTTTTTGGACGAAAACATTCATTACTTTAACTTTATTAGTATTAATATTATTATTATTTGTTTGTTAAAAGTTTGTTTTTATAATAACTATGTACAATTACAATTAACAATCATGTTGTTGTTGTTGTTGTTGTCCACCCAGTTGAACAAGTTTTTCCGAGTGGTTTTTCATCAGTTGTTATTGGCAGTTGTTTGGCAATTTATATGTATTGATTTATTAGACCGAATCCTCCGAATTTTGCATAATGTATTAGACTGTTTTTTGATTAGATTTATATTTATGTATGTATATAAAAAAAGACACCCCACCCCCCCTTCCAAGAACGTACGTATATCTCGTAGTTAGTGATTATAAAATTAAAATGTGCGTTTGCTTCGCTTTACTTTGTTGTTGTAGTTGCACTAGGAAAGCAATAATAATTTAAGATTCAGTCATAGCATTTTGTTTGCTTATCGTTACAATGTTTGCCAGACCACTCTCTTTGTTAGTTAGTATATTGTCCACACAAAGAAGAACTCCTCCAGGTGCACTAATTTCAGGCGAAAAACTCTTTACTATTGCCCCGATTGTATGAGTTCGCCGTCGGCGATCGTTTCGGCTCGTCCAACGGATACGAGCCCTCGTCCTTTTTGCGCATCCTGTATACGATGAACATCACTACCAATATGGCGCATAGGAGACCAACGACAGCACCACCAATCACAGCTACAAAATGCAATTTAATTAGCGGGTGAGTGTGGTGTACATACAGTTTATAATAAATTGCTAGATAATTGCCTGCTAAAATTCCTGGTTGTGCAAAGAATGTAGGTCTGTCCTCCGACTTGGGATTCATGATGACGCCCGAATCCGGATAGATGGGTTTACTGATGTCCTCCTCCTTGATGCCTTGATTCGTCTCCACCGGTGGGACGATCTTGCGTGGCGGGTCAGTTGGATCAATTCGTCGCGGCTCTGAAATGGTATGTATACGTAGGTATACTTGAAACAATACGATTCGGTTTAGGTACTCACGTTCAGGATTGCTGGGGAACTTGGAGTCTTCGTCGTCGCTCCCGTAACCGGAGCCACTCGACTCTAGGTCCCTATTGAACTCCGTGCCACCTCCACTGCCTTCCAAATCATCGTTTGTATCGATATTTATCTCATCGCCCGTGTAGTACGATTTGTCGGCATTGCTCTGAGGAACGAGAAACAAAAACAACAACAATTATATCAATGCATGCGGCACGGTACCATCGGGGCAGACAGCACGCTAACAACTGGGATTGCAATATGTGGCCGTTACGGGGGCGGGACAGGGCTGAACGAAGAATAATCAATACAGACAGGAAGCGACGTCAGGCAGTCAGGCAGGCAGGCAAACTCTCCTGCTTGATCCAGGCTCTCATATATACACGCTGTGCGCTGTGTATACTCAGCATCATTAATGCTCATTAAAATATCATTGTTACGGTCACGCTTTTTTGTTAATTAAGCAGACACACCCTCAACAAAAGTAGAGGTACCCACGATACACGAACATACAACTACTAGCGCGTTGCCTCCTCGTTTTTTTATTTACTGTACCTACAAGATAAATATCTTCTTCGAGATCGGCCGAAAGCTATAAAAAATGAATAGATTCAAAAGCAAGCGGACAACAAACATACAACATCAAATGCTTAAAAACCAGCTAAAAACGCATAACGTCTGCTTATACATATAAGAAGAAGCGCCTGCAGCTAAACCAACCGGACCGACAGGTAGAAATGTATCAGCTGGCTTTGGTGCATGTTCAATACACTTTTTCTTATTTCATTTCTCGGGCGGCGGGACTCAAAGAAAGAAGGGTCTCTAACAAAAACACCAACACCTTTTGTGTTCACGAGCCAGCGCCAGAGTCGGTGAAAAAAATGTCACTTTGCAACTAGTATAAGGCAGTCAGTCAATAAATGAGAGAAAAATGAAGTTTATCCCATGGCAAGGCACAAGTTGTGAACTTGACGAACGCGATTGATACAGACGACAGGATGAAACACTTAATGATTAAATTCATCATTGTGGATACTTTTTCTATTAAAAACTAAAACGCTTTCAAGTCACAATGTGAGACACGTGCGTGAACGTCCGTCCATTAAGCATTATAGCAAAAGCAAATTTATTTTCAAGATTGAACCGGGGCACGGGCTGACTCAGGGATAGTTTTTATTTGTTTATGCAGGGATGCCTTTTGAGTTCAACCCGTCTTTGCTAATAATAAAAGTTTATTGTTTCAATGTAGCCATAACAAAACTATTTTTATATCTTTTTTCGTTCGTTATCATTTTAGATTAGGTACTTGCCCCGTATTCGTATATTATAAACGCATGTAGCTCTATTTTAGGTCCAGGATTGAGCGAGCTTGTAAGATAAACAAATATGAACAAAATGTAAACATTCCGTGTCTGGAAGAATTTAATTATAGTTGAGAAATGTATTTATTGAAACTCTGATGACAACGATATAACTTTATCAGTTACAACCTAGATATATCAATATTTATCCGCTACGACCACGTAAAAGAGCGATTATTATTAGGTGTGTGTGTGCAGGCACATATAACTCACATTAATACCAATCGCGAATAATGACCTTGACACAAGTCATTATTCCTCTAGATGTTTTTTCTTACGTCAAGCAGAACGCTTGCCTGCACTCGGGCTGTTACTTCACTCGGCTCCGCTTCGCGTCTATAGCCTCTATATGCACTCATCGAATAATATACTATTATTCCATATTTATTTTTTAGAATATAAAAATATAATATAAACCTATTCTTGTTAAAATAGTTATTTCTTAATTATTTTTTGTTAAACTAAAATAATAAACAGAAATGAAAACTGAATTAAGATAGTTAACCCGGTAATCCGTGCATGAATTATTTTTATTTATAAACTTCAAAATATTGTAACTTTACGATTATTTAAGCTCGAACGCATTTTTGTCGTTTGGTACTTCTGTCCATTTCGCATTTTTCATAAGAATTGCATTTCACGTTCCCACAATAAGATCCTGTTGCTCCAGCTATAACAAAATTAAATAATAAAAATAATTTTAAATAATAGAATACAGAAGAATGAAATTTAAATTAGAATTGTCTCAAAAAATTATAATGACTATATGAAAATGATTCTATTATCAAGATTGAAAAGGATGTATAAGTTAAGCTAAGGGAAAATGTCAAGAAAAACACGTCAATTTATCATTTCCTTATTTTCCACAATTTACACGTTGAAACCTTTCAAGAAAAGTTTTTCCTGTCCGTGTGTTCTGCACTTCTCTATTCCACATTCCACACGCACATAACGCATCAGATCCATGAAGAAGAAAAAAAACAAAAAAGGAGGCGAAAAGTTGAAGAAAAAGCGAAGAGCATTTGCCGCTGAGCGAAACATTTGTCACCTAAACGCGCTTCCAAACATTCAAAAACCGGCAAGGTGTGCTGTTTCTGTTATCCATAAATTTTCACGCTTTTTGGTGATCTATATTGAGAAGTAACTTTGATGCTGCTTTAGAGTTTTAGCTGTTGCTTCAGAAACTGCATTTTTTTTTGTTTTTTTGTGGGTTCGCAATTTATTTGATGAGGTCTGAGTTAAAACGGTCGAGAAAATGCTTCGTGAAATGATCAGTTTTTACTTTTTACTATCATGACAAGTGGCAAGTATTATTTCCCATCTCGCAATAAAATCAAAAAAAAAAAACAATGCGATTGATGAAATAATAAAATAAACTTACAACTTGATCCTTTGTATCCATTATTTGACCCGCCTAGTTGGTTTGGTTGAGTGCACGATTTGGTATTGCAAATGTTCGGACAACATTTCCGACCGAAACATTCAGTGTCGTCCTTGCATTTTGGCGAACATATTTGCATTTTGTTGCTCGGTGGACAATCCTCTGCATATAACAAACACAAGATTAAAATGAAAAGTCTTCGATCCTATAGTCGAGCACAGCTATTAAATCCACTTCAAGCTATAATAACCGAATTTAAAAATGTTTGCATGCCGGCCACGATTCATATGTAACTCACACACTCTGTATATTTGACTAAGAAATTTCAATTCAATAATTTTCTATCACTCCGATGTATATTTGACTAATTCAATAATTTTCGATCACTTTGTATATTTGATGAATAAAATTCGATTCAATAATTTGCGATCACTCTGTATATTTGACTAATTCAATATTTTTCAATCACTCTGTACTAAAAAAATCGATTCAATAATTTTCAATCACTCTGTAAGTTGTCAAATATGACAAATTCAATATAATTTTCGATCACTCTGTATATTTGACTAATTCAATCATTTTCAATCACTCTGTATATTCGAGGAATAAAATTAGATTCAATAATTTTCCATCACTCTGTATATTTGAGTAATTCATTAATTTTCGATCACTGCATATTTAACGAAAAAAAAATTAGATTTAATAATTTTCGATCACGCTGTATATTTGACTAATTCAATAATTTTCAATCACTCTGTATATTTGAGGAATAAAATTAGATTCAACAATTTTCCATCACTCTGTATATTTGAGTAATTCAATAATTTTCGATCACTGCATAAATATCCAGTGAAAATTATTAAATCGAATTTTATTCGTCAAATGACGAATAAAATTCGATTTAATAATTTTCGATCACACTGTATATTTGATATTGTTTGACGTCACTGAAAAAGATAAATTATTTCAATAACTGATCTTTTCTTAGATTACTCAAAAATTAAAATCAAAATTTTCCTCCATCCTTTATAAAATGTTTAAAAAGTAATTAATTTTTCTAAATTACTGAAGTTTTTAATACAAAATGAAAGTGAAAATGTTAATTTGCTCTAGGTCCTAGGACGAAAGAGTAAATAATAATTATACTAAGCGAGGAAATATTTAATAAAATTTTATTATAGGAATGCTTTATATTTTCGACACTGAAACAAGCAAAAGCAGAATTGTGATGGCCCCTAACACTAAGCCAACGCAATATGCAATAAATTACACATTTCTCTGGTTATATAAACAAACGAATATGTGTGTGTGTGTGTGTGTGTGTGTGTGTGTGTGTGGCGCTCGCTGTGGCGGAATGCGAGGATACTAATGATTAAACGAGACATTGGTAAATTACGTGAGTGCGATTTATGTTTTCGTATTAAAAGCAGAAAAGTAATCAGGCAACATTAGCAACAATAAAAACGTATGATTACAAACAACACAAGCACAACACATCAAAAATGTTGACAATCCTAAAATAATTGTAAATTTGGCAACACTATTAAAACTAAACTGATAACTGTCAAACTCAGATCTTGATTTTTGGAACAATTTCTTTTAAATATTATATTGTTTTTACAATGTTGCCGCTTCTATTTTTTGTCCAAATTTTGTCCTGAATGAAATTTTATACAAATTTTCTTGTTAGCACTGGAAAATGATTTTGAAACATTTTTGACAATCCTAAAATAATTGTAAACTACACTGCGAATCAATCAAAAATGAATTGAAACTAAACTGATAAATGTCAAACTCACACGTGCATTGTACACATTTTAAACATCTTGATTGAATTTTTGTAAAATTGTTTTACAACGTTGCCACTTCTATTTTTTGTCCAAATTTGGTCCTTAATGAAATTTTGTACAAACAAACTTTCTTGTTAGCAACGGCACTTGATTTTGAAAAATTGTTCATTAAAAATGTAGCATAATGAAGGACCGTACAATTTTTTGAAATAAAGATTTTCGGTTAGGAATTAATTAAAGAATCGTACTACGTCATTTTCTTCTCAACACCCTGTATAGACATTAAGGAAATTATCCAAATCAAAAATTTCATTTAAGAAAATCCAATTAAGCAAAACTATAATTTAATTTAAAATTGAATATAATTTCAAAATTTGAAAATCTTAAAAGTTAAAGTTTTAACGTAAGAAAAAAAGAAGGATTTGTTGACATGACTCACGTGAAATTCCTGCCTCAATTAACTGGCTACAGATCGTAATCACTACCAGGCTGACCAGGATGCAGCTAAACCTAAACTTGAAATTATTTGCTGAAAAATTAAAAAACAAAAAATTGTCAACAAAATTACCTTTGAAATTCATAATTATGAGAAATAATTAGGTAAAAGCAAAAAACTCACCCATATTGATTTTAATTGTCAAATTTTCTCAATTTTTTTGCAGTTATAAGTACTGAAAATAAAAAAAATATCATAATTGTTCAATTTAATAGTCCACAATCAAAGATAATTTGGCAACAAATAAAAAGATTACAAATTTAATTTAGATCTGGCAACACTGTATGATAATGATAAATACATTAATACGAAATAAACTTTGTTATACACTTTTGTTGCAAATTACTTCATCATCAAAAAAAACTATTCCATCAATATAACCAAATATTTATGATTATGACGTGCACCGATACAGGGTTAGTAAAAAAAACAGACTTTTTTAAACAAAACAAAAATGTTTTTTATTGCATCAATACTAATTTTTTTGACAATTGTGTTTAGTTAATAGGAAAAGTTAACTCCTCCTGCAGTGCCATGCCAGATCTGCCGATTGAACTACGAAAGGAGTCTTCTCCGTCGAGTGCGGGTTCGAGTCCCTTCGGAGAAGTTAACTTTTCCTATGGTTATGAAGTAATATTAGCATAAGTACTTTTTTAAACGTTCAGGAATTTTGTTGGATGTAAATTGTACAGTATACTATCATTTAAATATATTTTCATTGTACAGGGTGTTCAGTTTATTATGGAAATTGTATTTCAAAAGCGTAAAAATTGTATATTTGTGTGTTTGTTGGCAACGGAATAATTCCAAAAGCAGTTCAATCAAATTTATCTTATTTCTATATTGAAAGTAGCATAGGCTAATTTATTTTATAAGTTAAACAATATAGACTTAATTAAATAACCTAACCTAAACCTTCGTTAGTTCTATATTGTTTGTAGATAATATTAAATTCACTTACATACAGTTTGATTTGGTAATAAATTCAAAATTCTAGATGTTACCAGATGAATACTGATACTGATTGTTGTTCAGCATGTAGGTGTTGTTCGAACGACTGCAGTGAATTTAATGAACCTATTACACACTACAAACGTCAATTTATACAATTTATAAACTTACAAGGCAACAAAGCAACTATTTATCGTCACAGTAAAGCATTTACCTTTCAACCGTTAAATGTGAAATACAAAATGCAATACACGAAATCCAATTCAATATATTATGATGATAATAATAATAATAATAATAGGTGCGCTTTATTGCATAGTTGCGTGGAGTGGAGTGTAACTTTTCAAACTCTCGATTGAGACGGTGAAAGCCGTGAAAATGTACTGACATGTTTTATTGGTCACTCATAAGTTCATGTCAAAATAATTTAAAAATGCGCGAAGTCGTTCTATTTCATTTCAGTCTCACGGGTGTAACTTTTGTTCGCAACAAAACGCACCTAATAAAATCTATTCCAGATAAGATGCATTCACAGATTATGAAAACATCTTGTCATAATGGATGAATAATAATTTATACTTACAAAACATTAAAATTTCAAAT
>JARJEB010001740.1:0-10316 GCA_030264535.1 Liometoxenus newtonarum
GACCATATATAAATATATACACTACCACGATCGTGAAACTAATTTCGATCGGAAAGTGGAAGTTGTACAGAAATTTAGTGATAGCAAAATGTAATCAAGTCGTTTTCACTTTTCGATCAAAATTACTTTTACCATCGTCGAGTTCTACGAATTCGTAGTGTAAATGGTTTATTAAAAAAAATTGATTAAAATCTGCCTTTGCTTATAAATCCTTATCGAACACAATTCACCTGATTAACTTATTGTCTAAAACAACGAAAATTTAACCATGTTGGCAATGTTGGAATCACGAAAACCGCACGTGTAATAAATTAAAAACTAATGCAATTTAATACAACAACATAAATAAAGGAAATGAGCAATTTTCCAAATTTAATTTTATGAAGGATTCTACAACATAGTGTTTAAGTGTTGAGTATAACAAAATAATTTGACTTGTATTGTCTTAGTTCTTCCGGTTTACTCGGAACACGCCATCCAATATCTATGCATGTGAATATATTTATATAAAATTACTAAAATAGGGAAAACTCATGCAGTTCTACAATCAAACAATGGTTATAGGGCACGAGTCCGTTTTCTAAATTATGTCAGCATGGGCGTGGCTGTGAACAAAATTCTGACCAAATGAAGAAACATATCAGTATGAAATATTATATCTATCTTTTCCGAGAAAAGTACTTTCAATTTCTACTTTTCGATTAAAGTTAACTTCGCAGCCGGAAAGCTGTGTACGATGTATTCGACCTTTTATGTATTTTTCGCTTTTATTATATGATTTGTTCCGTATACCCATACGTTGAAGTTTTCAAATTAGTAAACATTGAAACACACAACAAATCGTATTAGGTACTTTACTTAGTACTTGCTGATGGTACCAGCAGCATTATATTTTTTTTATTTACAATACTTGTACAGCATATATGAATTTATTTTTTGCATGGTACTTGCGCATGTTGATTATGTTAAATTTTAAAATGTTGATGTTTATTTGTACATTTTTGTATAAAGTTACAGTCTAACGAGTTCTTTTGAACGTCAAAGTAAATAATTTTAGTTTAAGTTGGTGTTTATGTTTTTAGTTCGAGTTGATTCAAGTGCTCCTCGTTTTGATCTAATTGACTTCCTATACAATTAGGAATACAATGATGAAGAGCATTTTAAATTATTAAAACCGGCCTTGAATGTACGTGTTACATTTAAAAAAAAATTATAAAATGAAATAATAAAATTGTTTGATTATGGCCGAGGAATGAAAATATTTAATGAAAACAAGAACTATCTTTTCTAACGGTTTTATTTTCCTTTTTTGTTTTGTAAATTGCCAACCAGTATTCAAGTTAGCAGTTTTATTGAAACGGTAACTAATACACTTTTTCTTCTCTATTTAATTATAAGGTCATTATTAGCATTTTTTGAGTGATTCATGGTACCTATTATTAACTACCGTGAATTATGGATTTTTCCTAATTCAACGATCGTAACCAGTATTCAAGTTAGCAGTTTAATTGAAACGGTAACTAATACACTTTATCGCATTAGTAATAACAAAATTTAATTCACCAAGTGTCTCAATACATCTTTGAAACAAATTGCACTACGACTACCACATTATCTATTGTTAACTCTTTCTTTCTGATAGTTTTTCATAGGAACATAAGTTGCTTAAAACAAAAATTAAAGAAAACGACAAAAGAATTTCTTGATGGTAGTCACTGACACAGTTGTTGTTTTGTCAAATTTTCGGGTTTTCTTTAATTTTTTACGTTACTGTTGCAAACTATCAGAAAGAATTAAATATTATACAAATGAAGAGTCTGATGTTTTTACTTCTTGTAACTCTCAATAGAAGGTCGTAAAAACAATGCATTTTATAGTAAAACAACTAATTAACAAACTCTAAAAGTAATAATTTTAATAAAACATTTGGTATCACGACTTTGTTTTCTCGTACATTACACATATTTGTACAGTAAACCGTTTTTAATTACCGTTTATTTGCAAAGCTTTTAATTTAATACATCCAAACGCCTATTTGTAGCCTTGATGATTAGTAGTCTTAGATGTGTCTAGTCAACCACACTTAAAAATAAATGCGCACATTGCTCCAGCATTATTTGCAAATTTGATTTAGTGCTTTGTTACCTCTGATTTGCATAAATACATAACATTTGTAGAATGTATAAAACTTCCGATTAACTTGAAACAGAAACCAAGTCAACTGTTAATCAATATTTAGGTGCATGAACTTAAGGAATTTCTGCGATTGAAAAGTCAAATATTTTAGTCGGTGAATCATGACTTAAAGTGGTGGAATGAGATAGATAGAAATATTTTGCAATACTGTGTGGCTGTTATTGACGAATTCCGCGAATACGGGTAGAATAACTTTGATAAAAGGTACTTAACTACTTACGTAGTATTCAAAGAAGTTCGTTTCACTTCTAGGAAGGAATAACAACGGTCGTCAGTTATGAATCATCGAGTCCAAAGTTTTTAAATTTAATTCTGATTATTTTATTGAAATCAATTCTACGTTCTACATAAGAAATATATTAAATTTTGATTGACATACTAAAAATATACGGTTTTGCTGATGATTAGAGATTGATGTCGACGACCAACATTGACTATAATAATGCTGATACGATTCAAAAGTGCACAAGTGCAGCAAACAGTGTAAAACAAGCGTCATTCGGGTCGTTGGTTTACCATTACACAGTAATACTTGCGCAACGCGCTGCGCTATTGATGGCCATATAACGATGAGTCAAGGCTACATTTTCACCCGCCGGACCTTGCTGACCAAGCAGAAGTGCGACCGGTCCAAGGTCGTTGTATCTTAATCTTCACTTATTAGCTTTACTTCTTCGCTTATTCTTACCATATTTACATTGCCTGTACTTTGCTTATGATTTGTGATGTTAGTTTTTCCTATATACGTTTTTGACGTGTTTTTGACTGATGGTGCAATATTTGTATTGTTTCAGAAATGGGAGTGGATTGAATGGATGATGGCAGCGACGGATGGTCAAATAACGGTGGCGGCCGCACGATGGGCGCCCGAAGGCAACTATCTACGCGAATTCGTCAGCAAGTATCGTCTGCCGGCCGTCGTGAAAATTATAAAAGGACAATACGGCGGTCTGGGCGTGCCGACGCTACCAAGTCCAGGTTTGCAGAGTATGGCACTACTATTGTCCGTAGGCAATCGACAAAAAATCGAAGCACAAGCTGTAAAAATCAAAGAAGGTCGACGTTTAGTTTGCGTCGGTCCAAGACTCGCCATACCCGAAACTTATCCGGGCTACTTCGAACTCCTCAGCGAAGAAGGTAGAGCCGTAAAGTGCATCGAAAGTGTCGCCGAATTAGCGCGACGTCGTCCGGAAGAAGGTTTCTTGGTGCGCGAAACAATACGCGGCCTACTCGCAAAGACTGATCTCGAGGGTGCCGTCATTCCGGAGGGTGCGCGGACGATACCGGCCGGTGAAATACTAGTCCTATCAGGTGAGATCGTTCTGCCTGCTGCTAAAGGACGCTATCTCAAATGCACGGACACCCAAGGGGACGCCCTGCTCTTAGGTATGGAACAACGTGGAAAGTTTTCAGCATTGGCTCGCGAGGACAATATCAGTGGTGTCCATACCGCCAAGAATCTGTTCAGCAAACGGATGCCGTTGAGTGTACGTTTGGTGCACGGAACTGCGCCACGCGGCCTGAAAACGCCCAGTCATTTTGTGCCAGAACTTAGATTATTGTCGATATTTGAAGAAGAGCACGTGTTTGCGTTACCATTACAAAAAGACGCACAGCACGTGACGGCTCTACCTTTAGCAGCGCCATTGAAATTAGTGCGCACCAAAAACGATGAACAACTCAAGTCGATGATTGAATTCGATCGTTTGGTCGAAAAGTGTACGAGACTAGTCAATGATGTGGCCGATCGAATTCAGGTACTAGATGGTAAATTGGGCGATGGCAAAAGAGCATCACCGACGATACAACAACCATCGGAAAATAAAAACGGTTTCGTTTTGAGACGTAGCGCTTCATCTGATTCGGCCAACTATCGTGCCAAGCACGAACAACATCAATTACGGCATGCGAAAGATGAGAATCGCATTCCGATTCATCCAAAAGATTACGAGGAAATCGATCAGATATATGATTACGTGCGTGGTTTCGCACCACTACCCAAAAATATTCGTTCTTCATTTGCCGATCCACCTGCAACATCCTTAGACCTCAAACCCGAACCACCACCTATTGAAACCATTCCAACTAAAAAACTTCAAGCGGAGAAACGCAATCGTAAAGGAACTGCGTCATCGATACGCGATCCGAGTAAAATACATCAACTACATGAAAAGACACCGCCCGGACTGCCCAAACTGTATGTGAAAAATTCGCAGTCACAGCGACGTCTCTTTCGACAGAAATCGGCGAGTCCTTTGAAGGAAACGCCACCGAGTCCAATTTCGAAAAGTGGATCGCCCATCTTTAATATTCGTTATAAATCTTTGAGTAATCTACAACAGGCTATGGAATTGGACGGCACGTTAGATTCAAGTAATTCGGGAGGACGTGCTTCGGGCGATTCTGGTCCTGGTGCTAAACAACCAGAGAAACGTTCGCGTAAATTGTCGCGACCACGTAGTCTGACGAATCTGGTTTGGGAACTGCGTGAATATCCAGATATATCAATGGTGGAGAAACCTAAACATCCACCACAAGCGTTAGTTTACAAGAAACATACGAAGTATCCTCACAAACGTGGCGGAGCCCTCTACTTGTAATTTACATACCTCTTCAACCATTAAATATTCTAAAAGTACAAGTGCAAGTAAAATTCCTGTTCTTTTAATAAAGTTATTCTTTAACTAAAATTTATGACTTCCGGATAATTATTGAGGATTAGATTTTCCAATCGCATAGAAAAGTTTAAATTTATTGCCTGCAGTTTATTTGTAATGAAGCAGATTCAAACAGATTGAAAAGTTAAATTTTTCTTAATTCAAGTACTTATTGCTCTGCTTGTATTTATATTTCTTCAAATTTTTTTCGATTATTTTAATATTATTTCTCACAAATATATTTAATTTAATTAAACTTTAATTACTTATTAGGCTCGTGTGTATTAATTTAAACTTAACTTTAACTCCATATTCAACTTATTTCGCTTTCTGAGAGTAGCTTTTTTTATTATCTTTGCTATTTTACTATTAGGCCTATACTTTCGTTCACATTCTAATAAGTTAATTAAAATAATTGTGATTTTAACTATGAAACTTATGAAAATATAATAGAATTAATTCAATAGGAGGATCCATACTTCTAACAGAAAAATGGTGGTAGGTGGTCATAGCATAAACTCAATGGGAAATTATTTACGCATTTGAACAGTTTGCTTTTCCCATTGTCCTTACTTCATGGCCGCCATTTTTTTGACCAATAAGTTTCACTGTCAAAAATATTGGATTTACCGATTGTGAAATAATAAAACAGTTTTAATGAAATTTCTGAATGCAGCATATCAATTACAAAAATAAATTAATACTAGCACACATTTACAGCGCTTCTGAGATAACATGAGTCCCGGAAATTGATCCCTAAATATCGATGACGTGGGATATTTTCGAATATTGCGTGGAGTGTACTTTCTCAAGAGTATGCAGCGTTGAACAAGCCCACCAAGTCCCTTGTTTACTTAGAAAAGCTATATTCTCATAAATACCGCATGTGCCTGAACACGGCCATAATTTAAATTTTAAATAATATAAATAAGATGAAAATTTGATTATATATAATATTTTTGCATTTTAGTCCAAATTTCTGATTCATGATGCAATTAAAAATATAGTTGTGATTATTGCTGAATATTATAATTTGAAAAATATAAATTTGAACTTACTTGAAAACTGGGAACAATTTGAAATTTAATGAAAGAATATAAAATTGTAATGTAATTATAATTATAATTGAAACTTATGTAAACTCTATGTAATTTTTAATGAAAATGTAATTGTAATTATTATTGTGCTAATAATACATATAATAATTATATATGTTTTAATATTACGATGAGTAAATGTTAAGCTTTTTAGCGAGATATTTTTGCCGTTTAAAAATGTTTCTTTCTTATTTAGATTTATTAGGATTTTTTACATGTGTATTAGGATTATTAAACAATTTTGATTTTTCATCTGTGATGAAACTTACATATTATAAAATATTGTTTGTGTCTTTAATTATATTAAGCAAGGATTGTTTGTGTACTAGTATGTAGCAAGTAATGTGAAATTGATTCAATGAGTTTAATGTTTGTGGAATTTTAGATTGATATAGACGTACATGCATATTATTAAATATTAAACACATGAAATGTGCTTGAAATTATTTTTGTATACCTATATGATCAACTTGAGCAGTGTATTTGATAACTCTTTTATGTAGAATGTAGCCAACTCTAACAATTAATTAGAAAACATGTTATCACAGAAAAATAATTATTACCATTAAAGACGTTACGAATTATGTAATTTTTCCAAAAATTACCTGAACCAAGAATTTTATTTTAAAATCACTGAATTATGTCAGAAATTTATTCCCTTTAGTTAGAGAATACACTCCCTCCCTACTAGAGAATAGAAGAATTCTTAGAGCGCATTCTTAAGATTTCCGAGGGCATAAATTTATTATGGATATGTTAATAAATCCTTGTACTCATTGCATTTTATTTTGGCTACCATGATTTGGCCGCTTCTGGCTATATCTCGGGAACTAACTCAGCTGAAGCAAATTTTCTTACACATTATTTATACTCAGAATTTAATGCCTTGAACAAAGATTTTTTAATAGATAAGAAAACCAAGTAGGTGTGGAGGGTGATGAACAAATTAAAGTGGGAAATCCAAAATAAAGGATGCTAGTCGCTCCCTCCAGTTCAGATGTTTATAATATACCTATCGTAGAACGTAGGTTGCAACTAGTTTCGCCCCTGTACCAGGCATCATCAGGTAAGAACCAATTCTAAAAATAAACATTGCTAATTATAAATATAAATAATAAAATATAGAATAGTACTTATTCCTACCGGAGTTGCATCACTCATCGTCTCAACCATCAGAACCAACATGGCCAAAACAAAGGCACAAATGATAAAATTATAGTCAATCAAAACGTAAAAATAAACGCCAAAATATAAACATCCAAAATTATCCACAAACAAGGAGATACGTAGGGAGAACATGAACTATGTTAATTCTATAACAATAATTAGTTTCATGTATGACTCACCCCAAAAACATTTACAAAAGCCAAAAAGATTTCGAACATAAGACAATCAATGCATGTTGAAAAAACGTGTTGAAAAAAAACTAAAATTGAAAACTTATGACTCCATTAAATCAGGTAGTCATCATTACAATTTGTATCTTTAATTCTTGATCGATGCTTAATCATTATGTTGAATGACTCGTGCCAATTTGACTTAAACAATTCGAAAATAAGCACTCAGTCAGTCAGACGGTCAGAACTCAAAACAAAATGGCTTATTGTAGTTCCAAGCCAAGGAGATCAAACTCGCATGCGCTAAGAGTGAGTCAAATGAGTAAATCAGATCAGCGTTGCCAACTTGCCAAAACTAAACCCCTACTGCATCCTCAAGATGATTGAATGCCGTGAATAAAGTTATCGTATTGGCAAACATTTTTAACATTTAAAGAGTACCTATTTCTATTCAACTGTGATGGTGCAATTTCTAAATCCTCCAAATAATCCAAAGTTCTGTGGTGACATTCGCTATGCAAGATTTTTAAGTTTAATACTCGATCAAAATTGTGTCGACAGTTCAGGATATGGCTCGGAAAGTGATAATTGTCTCTGGGATTTCTCAGAGCTCCAACATGCGCGTTCGATAAATTTCCTGGATGTTGGATCAATATAAAACGAAAGACAATCACCACATCCCAACTCATAAACAAACTCCTCTCCTATGGAGAGGGTTCACCTTATCTTTGTTGTTTAATAGTGGCAAATATGGATTCATCATTTTATAAGAAATACTAATATCGAATTCCTTGAACAGCTTACTAATTTCAAAAACGTTGGCATATAAATATGAAAGAGAATAGTTTCTCTTCACTGGTATGTACATCCACAGACCCAGGCAAGGGTAAGTACGCCACACTATCTTAACGATAAGTCGTCAGATGACGCTGTTCGCGAAGCCAATGCTTCTGCCAATGAAACGGATGGTGTTTACTTTCTTAGTGAAGTTTCTGAAATTCATTGGGACATGTAAAAGTTTCTGTATATAATAGTGAAAAGACGCCAATTTCTGTTTGAATGGTTGTTTGGAACAATGACCTTGTGAATGACCTTGTCAGTGGCCGTAGGTTTTCTGGAAGGGATTACCCATTTGGCACGATAGTGCCAAAGGGACAATTCCTTCCAGCGTTTTTTGTTTCTGCAACTAATTTCATCATTTAGTTACACTAAGTATCGGAAAGTTGTGCGGTGTCCCGCAGCGTATTTTTACTTTCAAATTAGTGATGAAGTCAAATAAAGCCAGAAGAAATTCTGCTGTATCTCGCACACCGTTAGTTATTCCAAAAAAATTTTGGACCAAAAGTTGTTTCCTTTTTAATAATCTATCAGAAAATACAACAAAATAAATAGGTTACTGTTAAAATTATATAAGTGGACCGTACCCACTATTAACACTATTTGGGTACTATGTAACCGTCACTTGACTTCTAATATATGTAAGTCCTTTGTCGCCAGTTAAACCGAACAGTTGTGCGTTATGCTCGTTATACTTTTTACACCGTTCATTATCATTCCCGACTAACAAGAAGTTTATCAGTTACCATTTAAAATTCTGAAGTTTAGTGCAATTGCGCATACTTCCGGTTACTTCCGGAAGTCGACACTGCTACCACTAAATTCTTCAGATACGCTTTAGGCATAGCATTTTTTTCCGGAAGCTGTAGGTCTTCATACACCCGAGAAAAATGCCTGCTACGGTGGTCTGGACCAGCCGGTATAAATAAAAAAATCCTGAACTTATACACTCTGTATATCCAAGTATCCAGAGTTCGGTTAATTGGGGACGCACCCAAACAGTGTTCGCCCAGTGCCGCTAAAGTTAGCGGACTTTCCACACGTTGACACTCGGAATTAACAACAGGAAGGTTATCGATATAATTATTGTAACTGACGTTAAACGTCATCGAAATTAAAAAATCGGTACCGGTTCGCACCGCACAGTTTTTTTAATTAATTTCACATTTAAAATAAATCGGCCCGGATAGGCATTGCGCAAGTTTTTGAATTTATCTTATATATGAAATAAATCGATGCGTTAAATTCGCACCGGACAACTTTCGGACCAAAAACACTATGATTTCCTAGAACTCGTCTATCGTAAATGTATCTAATTTTGATCGGAAAGTGGATATTGTAGAGAAATGTAGTGATATCAAATCGTGTAATCATTATCATTTCCACTTTTTATGAGTTCTAGGAAATCATTATTTTTTTTAATCGGAAAGTTGTGCAGTGCGAATTTAACGCACTGATTTGCTATATAAAATGTTAGAATCGAATTCTTCCAGTTTCACTTGATAACGTGCTACTTTTGAATTTGGTTCTTTTAACGAAAATAACCATTGATGCGGTCGGTAATTATGTTAAATTTTCTACCAATAAGATAAGGCCGAAATGTTGCCCAAATGATTGCTAAAATTTATTTTTCTATAGTACTGTATTTTTCCTCAGTTTCGCTTAAGGACGTTGGGTACGACATTCGGAGGCAAAAGTTGAAATATATCTATCTCACTCCTACTTTAGTATTTTACCTATGTTCTACCTTCTCTATTTTCGGTTACGAATGTACACATACCTATAAGCCCTATCATACGACACTCACACTCACACCCAACGCAACATAGCAAAATACGAAATTTGGCAACACGTAATTTTCGATTATCATCGGAAATTGCCGATGACAAGTACACGGTTTTAAGTATCAAATCCAAGGTAAAAGCGTGTTCTCGGATGGTTTTCGGCCAGTTCTCGGCGCTTCGTGAAAAATGGAATTGGTTACATAAGGAGGGGGAAGCCAGCCACTAACTTTCAAATATTCTCGCAAATTTTGATGCTACAGCGTTGACCTTTCTTATTCCATTTTGCAAGATCAAGTGATTTTTACATTTTATAATTTTTAATATTGAAACAAAACGGTGAACTGTTCTGAAATTTTTATGAAAAATATCTTAACAAACCGTCTACCCCACTCTAGTTTTTCCTTATTT
>JARJEB010001751.1:0-15007 GCA_030264535.1 Liometoxenus newtonarum
CATTTTACATATTTGTAGGTGTACTGCTGTCTGGAATTGAAATGAACTCGGAACGGAATCTTCTATCTCTAATCCCTCTTCCCACCATCATGTTCTAACCCTACCAAGGAACCTCACCAGACATGCCACAAGCCAGTTCTAGGGATATATTTTATAATTAGTCAAGGGCGTATTCAGCGGGGGGGTATGGGGTTAGAACCCATTCGCCCTTTAAAATACGTATACATTACAAACACAAACTTTAAAAATAACAATTTTTTGCAAAAATAGTAAATACGGGTGATGACCCCCCCCCCCATGGCCCGGTCCTGGATACGCTCTGTAATTAGTTCACATGTGCATGTAACGATGTAACATAAGTAACATAGCAAACCATTACAGATTTCACCTTCACAGACTGTTGAAGTTGTGTGTGTGTGTGTGTGTTTTTTGTGTGTGTGTGTGTGTGTTTGTGTGTGTGTTGTGTGTGTGCGCGCTCGCGCGTATTTTACCAAACGGTACGCATTCCCGGATTTTCCTTTCCCCTTATTTGTTTGTTTTGTTTGTTTGGTATATCTTTATGCAGGGACGAACTCTTGCTCAACTGGCCCGGGAAATCTTCGGCTTTGTGCAAGCGGCCCCATCCCCAATCAGGCTATTCTTATGCTGTGATGTCTCATGTGTCATGTCGCAGGACCGGACTCTAGCAGCTGCCTTCGGCTCCCGAAAAATTCCCGAAAGTTCTTATGGCCAGTCCGTCTCTGTCCATATGGTCTGCTTTCTTAGTGAATCGTTCAACGTCCCATCCACATTTACATCCACAGATCTACACTTTTTATATTTTATCCGATTTCGTCTCGTTTTCATACAATTTCTCAAAACTTCGAGCTGCGAGTTTTCGACTTCACTTCACACTGTTGCTCGGGTTATTCTGTCTGCAATCATAAATTTTATAGAATCAAAGGGAATTCACATTTTCTGATTGTTATTATTTTCGTTGTCTTGTATAACTATTTTTTGCTTGAAGTTTTTCGGAGGTGTAGACCGCAGACGACATGATTGTTAAATGGCTTGGGTTTTGTGGATGAAAATTGTAGTAGCTAATAGCAAAAAAAAAACTGACGAAGATGAATTCTTTCAGGATAGATTAGATTCGAAGTGTATTTTAAAAATATGGTGATAAGAAAAAATGCTGTTGAATTTCAAACATTCAAACTATAAAAAATGATGCATAATAATAAATAAAAACAAAAAAATGTTAGTCTTCAGTTTGCAAAGTAAATAACATTTCTTATTTTACTTATAAACTTCATCAAATCATCGAATTCACTTCTTTAATTCTTTTCTTTCTATTGTTCTGTCTAACGTCACGTTTTGTTTTAACTTGTTGTTTTCTAGCTTAGCTTAGGCTGGGAATCCGATTTCTTATTGTTTTCTGTAATGGAAGCTAATTTGCAAATTTTGTCTTATAGCCTTAAAATTTTCTTTGTTGTTGATTTCTTTAAAAGTTTTAAATGTACGATTTCTTAATTATTCCGCAATATTTCTGCGTTTATTCATTTCTAAATCATGATAGTAGATCCAAATGTAGGTTATGTAGGCAGGGCCGTATCATCCATTAGGCACAATCGACCTAGGGCCTACGAAAATTGGAGGGCCTACGAAGACTGATGAGATGAAAATTAATTGGACTTGAGAGTTTTTTTTTTTGGTCACCGCGTTCACGGATATAGCATTTTACTACTTGAGACTAGAGAGCTTTTTTGGTCACCAATAAAAATTTCAGTTAAGTGCCTAGGGCTAGGCCCTACGATAAGCATAATCCGGCCCTGTATTTAGGGATCTGTAAAAATGTCAGTTCTTTTGCAATGTAGAACACGTAAAATTTGCCAATAAAATAAGATTTTGATATTTTTAGTAAGTTATCTGAATTTGAAATTCGATATATAGGGCTTCTAAGCAAATATGAGTCAAGGAAAACATTTTGGCAGAAACCAATCGAATCCCAGTGTGTTATTTTGTTCCGGACACTCAATACTTATATACAATAAAATCACGAAATTTCAGCACTAATTTTATTTTATGTACATAATTTTCGTATATGTATGTTCAAAATTCCCGCGTACTTACTGCGCAAACGTAGCCAGGGCTGATAGGTGTATGAGAAAATTGTCTTCTGTTTTCATCTAGGTGCGTATTAGGTAGGTAAAATATTTTCTGAGAATACCAATTTCGAAACATGTTGCGTGATTCAATATTGCGTGATTCAATATTCTTTCTTCAACACATTAGAATGAATCTGTTGACTTAAAGTAACTAGATCTGGTGACTTTTGAAATCTGGTGACATTTTATGTAACTAAATATTAATGAAAAAATATTTAAATACTTCTTTTTCTTTACTGAATATCTAATTTTTGGAGAATGTAACATATGGAAAATTATTGAAGTGAAAAAAAAAGAAAAAGTAGTGACTTTTCTAGTGACTTTCACAAAATCCAAAATCTGGTGACTTAAAGTAACTAGATCTGGTGACTTTTGAAATCTGGTGACATTTTTTGTACTAAATCTTTTTGAAAAAATATTTAGATATTTTTTTTCCTTACCGAAAAACTAATATTTGAGAATGTAACATATGGAAAATTATTGACGTGAAAATAAAATGAAAAAAGTATTAGAAAAAAAATAAAGAACAAAAAAAATTGTAACATCCTGCTTAACTTCGACGAAAAAGGCAAAAAAAAAGCCGAACGAACGTGCAGTGCAGCCAGAGACAAGAAAAGTTAGTTCATGAACTTGGTGACATTGAAGTTGAAGTTGAACGAACATTCATTCGTGTCTAACGACATCGACATCCGTCGAACCATCGGCATTATCGGCAAACTGGAAGGTGCGTTCCATTCTGAAATAGAAAATAAAAAATGTTACAAAACAAATTATGATATTGAAAAATATGTTTATCGACGGCGTCATGGGAGGGCTTAAGGCGGGCACTAATACTATAATGCTAAATCCGGTCCTGGTTGTAAATAATAATAACGAACTTGTTTCTTGTACTTCTTGATGATGTCGCCTCGCCTATTTTTCTTGACTACGGAATTGTTAGAATCGATGAAATCCTCGAACGAGACATGAGAACTACATTTCGAACATGTAGTTATTTCATATTGTAGAAATGAGAACTACAGCGCTGCAAGCAAACTTGTGTCACGGAAAATTTTTACATTTGTGTACTAAAGCTGACGCTGAATAATAAAATCGCGCCGACTTTTGAATAGTTTCACAGTTCACGAAAAGATTTTGCGGTGGGTTGCTCGTGTGATGTGCACCCTTGCAACCCACAAGTCGGCGCCTATGATCACAAGATATCGGTGAAGTGTGTCATAATTTATATATGTATCAACACTAATTTGATTTTAAGTACATAATTGTCGTGGAGTGTACTTTCGCCAATATAGGCAATGCTAAACACGCCCACCAGTCCCTTGTTTGCTTAGAAGGACTGTACTTACATGATACTTACAAACCGGTAACCGTAGACATAGAGACGAGGATAGAATATAGATAGACATTCATATTGGCAATAAAGTCAATAAGTGGCTACCGCTCGGTGCATGCACATTTAACGAGAAGCAGTACATACAGAATGTTTAACTATTAACTTAATTTGTTAACCTTCATTTCTACAATGATTATACCAATTTATTTTATTGCGAATTTCTCAAATATTTGAGCGACTTATTGTTGTTTTTTAATTCAAAATTCATTAAATGGAGGTCCTGGAAAATATTAATTCCTTAATACCATTTTGTGCATTACTTTAGAAAACCACCCTGTATAATATTGGACTTTTTGGAGAAGAAAAAAAAATGAATTGTAACTATTTTTTTATTGAACTGTGAGGACAACTAACTGCACATTCAACTCGTTATTGCAAAACCGTATATTGGAACACTTATTATATTATTTCCAGTTTTTCAGTTTCAGGGAAAACAAGAAAACAAGTTAAAGAAGGAAAAAAGGAAATTAGGGAAAAACAAACAAATAAAATTGAAGCACACATAAGATGTTTAAACACTTAAATAGTATTGGAACAGGTTAAGTGGCGGAAATAGAAAATATTTCAGAATTAATGCGCTTGCAACTCCAGTATATATATATACGGCCTTTCACCTTCTCAGGTATGGCCATCCCACTCTGGGATTTATAGACCTATTTTGGGTGGGTCAGCCCTTTCTCTCCTTCTACATTCTCTCTATCTCTTCCTTCCACTTCTTTCTATCCATTGAAATTGTCTTCCAGTTTCTGATTCCTGCTTCTTCTAGGTCTCTTTCATCTTCTTCTCTCCATGTCGTTTTTGGTCGTCCTCTATTTTTCTTGCTTGTTGGTTTCCACTCCATTTTAATTTGTTGGGCGCCAGATCAGCGTTTCACCCATCACGGGACATTTACGGACATTTATAAAAGTGTCGGATCCACTTAAATATACTAAAGGGAAACTTTCCAAATCGAATTAACCAAAATTCCCGTTAGTTTTCTTTTTTTCAGTTTAATGTCTAATTTAATTAGATACTTAATCAATTATTATAATTCCGAATATTTTATATTGATAAAAGTGCGGAAAGTTTCTAAACACACAAATCATTTTTTGATTTCTCAAAAGGAATTTATCATTCTGTCCTGACTAACGTCATTGTTTTATGTTAATTGAGCGTAACTAATATAAGATACAATCAATATTATTGTTATTATTATTATTATTGTTATTTATTAGAAGATATTTGAATGAAGAGTTAGAGTTATATACTTGAATTCATTCTCTGTAGACAAAAAAAAAAAAACTACGCTCAAAATAATTCCAATGTGTGTAGCATTGGGCATTGGCTCGTAACCAGGGGGTTTAGCCCCCCCCCCTCCGTGTAATCGTCCTACTGTGTGGATTAAAAAATATATCTATTTTTGTAATTTTTTTTATCAGATTTCTAAGTTAAAGATTTCAGCCCCCCTTCAGCCCGCACTCAAGGAGGTCTGGTTACGCCACTGGTGTGTTGGTACGTAGGTATCTGATTACTAAAGTAACCAACTTAATTAATTTAATGGAACAATGACTAGTAGACAAAAATAAAATGGGTTTGGTTCCTAAAACTGGGGTTTCACGAGACAAGAATTCTTGTCTTGACTATTCGAAAATCAAGACAAGAAAAATGTGTATCTTGGCTCGATAAAGCAAGAAAAAAATTTATTTCGTTTTCTCGACGAAATTTCTTGTCTTGAATCGAGAATTTTGAAAATGAACAAATAACAATTATATTTTATTTTTATAAAAAAAAAATGTATTTTCACACATCCACTGTTTAAATTTAAATCAGCTCGAACTTTTAAATTTTAGCAACTATGATCAAAAATTTCTTGAAAAAATCTTGATTTTAAATAATCTCTTTGATCAATTCTTGTCTTTGATTTGAAGTTATATACCGGGTCATGTCATAATATCGTCTTGATTTTTTGTCAAGAAAAAGACAAGAATTCTTGAAACCCTATTTAATACTTAACCGATTTTTCATTATTAAAATAGTTAAGTAGCATGCAAGAAAAAATAATATTCTGAAAAAACTGATAATAAAAGAAAAACTCTTTACTGATAAGAAGCAACAACGATAAATCTGATAACGATTTGTTGTCATTTTGTTTTTATACAGTTTTTTCTCGTATTCTAATGAAACTATAGTGCTGCTTAAACAATGGAAAAACTTTCCTCCATCGCATAGTCAATCCTGTATTATATATTATGTCAACATTGGTATATTCTTACTCGAGGCTATGACTCCATGAGACCGGCGACCGGCCGGTGTCGGTCTTTCAAATCGATGCCCAACATGAACGCAAACGCGGACGAGAACGAGACGCTGAACACGAAACGTACTGAAAAACCGAGAGCAGTCGTCGCGACGGCGCTGTAAACACCTACCAAACGCCGAACATGCCTCTCATTCTTGCTTTCTTGTATTCGCTTATACACAGAGAAGAGAACGCTTAGTCCTAATTCTAGTCCTAGATTCATATACGTGACGAAAAACTAGCTTTCCTAATAGCACCGTCGTCGTCAGACGCCGATAACTCATTCTGTTGTGATGTTTGTGTCGTCGTCGCCGTGGTGTATCGTCACAGTTTTCGGGCCGAGTCAGTACACTAGCTTTGCATAACCATTTAACTAAATTATCTGCGGTATCTATATTCTGGAAAAAGTATAGATAGAAAATAGAAAAAGGTGCGATTAAAAAAAACATATTTATTAACTAGTTACGTACAAGACGTCGTTACATACAAGCTTTACGTTAAAAGTCACCGATAAAAGAAACAAGACGTAATTATATTTTTTTGTCGAAGGGAAGGACAACAAACAAAAGGTATTAAAAAAATTTTAATTAAGTATTGAAAACGCATTTATTTAGTTCATATCATTAAAAGCTCATGTAGTTTGTCAATTTCACTGAAATTGAAGTTCAAATACAGACAAAAACTATTTCGTGTAAAATCCAATTTTTTATATTCAAATTTCCGACACTCAATGCAATCACAAATAATTCGATATTTCCTTACTAAGTATAATTATTTTGAAAGTAAACGTAGTTCGTAAATTTATTTTGCTGCTTTGAACACTAGAAGCTTAAATATCTAGGTACCTATACGTTGAAAACAAATGCATATCGCACTTTTAGCAGTTCTAGTCACGTAATGTTCATAATTTCGTGTGACAGCACAAGGCGTTATAAGGATAATGGAAAGCGTGGTAAATCTAGAAATTAAGAAATTCCAAATTTAATATGAAATAATTTTATACCGTACATTTTTTTAACGATCTTCCATATGCTTAAGGTAACAATTTTTGATCGCGTTAATGAGTCTAGTGCTGTAAATTTTACAACGTAAACGCAAAAATCACACCACTCCCAATGGTAATTTTTATCATTTTTAACTCCTTCTAATAGTTTTTAAAAATTAAAGAAATAATTTTTAAATGCTAGGCAGCCATACGGACAACATTATTTTAATGCTGCACGCTCAGGTATACCTGACCTCGATGTTAGTGTCTGCCTAGGACTTTTCTATTTATTAAAAACTATCTGAATGAGCAATTTATTTATAATTTTTAACTCATTCTAATAGTTTTTAAAACTTTAAGTTAAGTTTTATTGCCTAAACTGAATAATAAATTAAAGAAATAATTTTTGTATGGTAGGCAGCCATACCGACAACATGATTTTATTGCTGCAAGCTCAGGTATACCTGACCTAAATGTAAGTGTGTCTGCCAACCATAAAAATTAATTTAGGACTTTTTTTTTGGTTAAAAACTATCTGAATGAGTTAATGGGAAACAATAAAGTAATAGCAAGGGACAGGAAAATAAATAATAACTTTATCTTTATAATTTATCATTTTGCATGTGGTTAATGAATAGATGCTAATGTTTTTTTACCCAAACTTCGATACTCTCACTCGAAACGCTTCAATGAAATATTATTTGTAATAAAAAATTTTACATTTAAAATCCTAAACGAATTAATCGTTCAAATAAATCTTTTAGACTATAATATCGCCGATATTCTGACTTAGATGGTTTCTCTTCGCTAGTTTCAAAATCTCCTAAGTAGCTTAATGGTTTAGAGCAAGCCCCGGAAAGCCGATTCCCTGCCCGAGAGAAGTGTCGAATATTAAATTAATTTGTCTCAAACAAATAATTAATTTGATATTACAAACTTTATAAAAATCTATAGTTTATTCAATAATTCACTTCATACATATACATATTTAGAATTGAGGTTAAAGGTATATCGTTTCTTGTTTTACTACGCACCACGGACGAAAATAAAATAAGTATACAAATATCATTGATTATTTTAACATTTTAACTAAGTATTGCGTGTATGTAAAGTGTAGAAGTGTCAACGCACTTTTCTCACAATTCTATTTTCTTTCCGTTTTTCCAACATGTAGTTTCCTACATCCTAGAAATATATCATCGAGCGTTAATGAATTCATAAGTCTCGTGTTTATTTATTAAATAAATTTTCTTATGTAAGTATAAATCCTTAGAAGAGAAATTTGAATGGCAAAAAAAGGTAATTTTTTAACTCAAAATTCTAAACGGGCCAAATTGAAGATCTGATTAAACTGTATAAACTAAAAACAACATCAAACTTTTCAGAAGAAGTAATTGGTGTTCGCCGGCCGTGCAAAAAAATGCTTTGGGGACCAGATGCGAGCCGGCAGTTTGAGACCATAATTTACTTTATTATAGAAATTTTGTCTGAATTTGAAAGAATTCGGAAAATACGCTGAAATTGATTCCAAAATGTTGTTGTTCTAATTTCGCTATGATATGTTCCCATTCATTTCGCATAAAGCTTTTGCGTCGTAACATTATCAAATATAGAATAAGAACCATAATTCACCATAAAGTGAATTAATGAATTTTGTATAGGAATGAGTAGGTATAGTTCGTGCGTGTATAGTTTTCGATGTAGTCATATCAGATTATCGATTAAACAACAATCTGTTAGTTTTAGTTCTAAACAAGAAAAACGTGGTTCCAGTTTACATATTCCCATAATTTCGAATGCAATCAAAAATAGGAAGGTAATAATATCATTAAAAGTAAGGTTTTTCGGAAAATATAAATTTTTTTAATGACATTACTAAACAAATTTTATAAGACATACCCGCAGGTACTTATAAAACTCTCTTTTTTTCTAATAAAATTTCCATAAGGGGTTCTCGAGCAACACCATCATTGATATTCATAACGCAACACTTCAGTCTATTTCCTTCTTGCGTGTTATATGTTCTATGCTTTTACTGGCAATTGTGGTTTGGGTTGCATACGTTTTGAAACTATTAGACGTGTGACTTGCGCTGAGCGTTTTGTTTTGCGTTCGGTTTCACGACTTCATGAATTCAGGATTTAAATTGTAAATTGTATAATCTTCGCAACTTTTTGCTGCAGAAATGCAACATCAAGACACTTTTACACTTTATTTTCTTAACTATATTCAAATAGTTAACGAATTAATCAAATGTATGTAATCAAAACTGCAAATCTATTTAGGGATATTCGAAAGTTAAACAATCATTCCACAATAAAGTAATACCTGAAGCAATACTTTTTAAAGTGTTGATTGATAAACTTGAATGCCGAATGAAACGAGTGTAACAATTATAGTATCATTAGAATTGCACAAATTCTATTAAATTTGTACTTGTACATCCTGTATAATTCCACGTAGAATAATACTGCGTTGATTTACTAAAGTAGATAAAAGCTGCCGCTTATTACAGCAATAAATCACTTTAAAACTACAATTTCCTCAAATTCACGTTTTTATTGGTGTAGGACGTAGATGATAGTACAAAATAAATATACCGTGGCAATTTATATTACCTTCGAACATAGCATGTCCTATTTTCTCAGCCAAAATTAACGAGTCAAACTCATGGCAGTGGAAAAAGGAATTGGTTCGGTCAAGACACACCGGCGGATGGGGAGAGAGTGGGGATGTGGGACGGTAGACGACACACCACGATGATAACTCAGTGCATCAGTGTGAGAGCTATTTGAAAGACCAAACTCTTGAGAAAGAATTTAACGATTGACGAACAATTTGGGAACAATTAATTCAAATATGTCAACGAACAAAATTGACAACTGACAGATCGTGCATCATTATTGCCATGAGTTTGACTAGTTTATTTGAGCTGCAACCACTGCGTACGCTACATGCTATGTTCGATGGCAAAAAAGACGCTCTGTATATTTGTGTAATAGAATTTTTCCTATGTTTTCGTAAATGCTATTATTCAATTCACAAAATAAAAAGTAAATTAAATTTGTAGTACTTCAGTACTTGCACTACTTATAGAAGTAATTAAAAATTGTTGAGATTACATAATCAATTAATGTTTTTTTTTCAAACTTTTTCTCAAAATACTGATTTGAAAATTTTTAAAATAGTTAAGGAAACATTATGAATCAACCACAGAACAATACAATATTGAATGGTCCGAATGGTGAATTGACAATGGCATTTAAAGAAGCACAAAAGACGACTATTGTTCCCAATATTCAAGTAAGTTGTAACTATTTGATGAAAATGCAATGAAAAAGTTTAAGGCCCAGCAAAACCCCTGTAGTACTAGTAGAAAAGAAAAGGTAATCGCAGTAATATCATTTTAATGTTAAAGGAATTATGAACTCACAAAGACAACGTTTCCATCATTAATGAAAATGCAATTAAAATGTCTAAAGGCCAGTAGAGCAGCACCTGTGGTACTAGTAGAAAAGAAAAAGTAATACGTTAAATGATAATCGAAAAGTAATCGCACTATATAATTTTTATGATAAATAAATTTACAAAATTAATAATTTATAATGCTTATCAATAAATAGTTTCTAGAAAAGGTTAAAAGAACTATGAACTCACAAAGACAACGTTTCCATCATTAATGAAAATGCAATTAAAATGTCTAAGGGCCAGTAGAGCAGCCCCTGTGGTACTAGTAGAAAAGAAAACGTAATACATTAAATGATAATCAGAAAGTAATCGCACTATATCATTTTGATGATAAACATATTTACAAAATTAATAATTTATAATGCTTATCAATAAATAGTTTCTAGAAAAGGTTAAAAGAACTATGAACTCACAAAGACAACGTTTCGATCATTTTGTGAATTAATAATTAGAAACATATAAAATCGATTGATTTGTTTTACGATCATTCACATTACTTTGTTTTCTAAAATCTGTATACAGTTTTCAGAAAAAAATAAATTCATAACTCTTAAGGATCCACTCTTTCCACCATTTGTTGGTCGATAATCTTTGATTATGCTTTATATGTTTATTTTCTCTGAAGTTCCTTTCTTTTGCGTTTTTCTTATTAAAACAAATTGCAAATCGATACAAAACGTATAGTTTAACGGTTATGTCTATTTTTTCTGTTTCTCTATATCAATAAGGAATCAGTTCAAGGGGGTGCACGGATTTTGGACCTGGTCCTATATTGCTAGTCGTAGTTAAGGGGGTCCTGGTAGATTTCTCATGCATATAAAAAATCGGCGATATCACGACGTAATACAAATGATTATAACGATTTAAAACTAGGACAACAGATAGATATATTTCCAAAATCGCCAAAACTTATGATGTTAAGAATATTTGACTTCAACTTCAAGAAAACTTGTTTATATTTATCAGGGCATAGGTATGAATTGTGCAAGGAAATAATAAGAAATAACAAAAATTCGACAATATCAATTGTTAAGAGTCTTAATTTTCTGAATTACTCAATAGATTTACGTCCTGTCTCTTAAGCACGTGCGTGATTGTGTTCCCCTAAATCATGATTAATGGCCCAATTTCATATTCTTATTTTTTTTTTCTAATGTCTCATGTGCACAGCCAAACAACATCAGACCGCAATTGCTACGAACTGATAGTCGAGTGGGAGGGCAGCCCCAACTCCCAAATCAACAGCCTCAACAATTTCAAGGTCAACCGAGACCCTATCAACCAAGTCCTGGACAGTCTGGTCAACCACAATTTAGACCACCGCTAAATTTTGCCCAGCTTCAACCAAATCAACAACAACAACAACAACAAAGATTTGGCCCTCCTCCTTCGAATAATCAAGGGCCAACACAAGGAGGTCAATCAGGACAACCATTATTCAGACCTCAACAAAGATTCGTTGCTGTAAATCCACCAGGGACAGTCCGACCTAACTTTAGACCTCCGGGTCCTTTCCAAAGGCCTCAAAGACCTCTGGTTGCTGGTCCCCAACTGCAACAATCCTTTGCTGGTGGGCTACCTTTTAATAGGAGTCAGGAAGGTGTGGAATTGCAAAGAAGCAACACCCTGGATTCCGACGTGACGCAAGCACCTCTAGTAAATGATGTCAAATATGAGGAAAAGGAAAAAGTGGAAATTAAACGAAGCGATATAGTTAAACCACTGACACCTTTACAAGGAATACCTTCTTCACCATCACCTATACCAGCACAACATGTAGAACATCTAGTAGCACAACCACAAATTGAAGTAAAACCACAGGAATCTACCACACCGACCCTTATTAGTCAAGCTGGTCAACCACAAAATACTCAAAATGATTCAGGAGCACCTCCAAACACCCTCTCATTGCACAATTCCGTTGAAAGCAAAAATTCAAGCTCACCAAGTCCACAACCTGAAAGTGTGATTGAAGTGAAACAAAAGCCTCAAAAAGAAGATACACAAGATCAAGATTCTGGAAATATTGACAAGGCGAAGCCTCCAAAGGTACCAAAAACTCCAACGAAGAGTGGTATAGCTGCTACAAGGACACCAATAAAAACTCACAAAAAAGGTTTCCAATAACAATATATTGAAGATTTATGTTTTGTTACATTTTTCTTGACTTCCAAATGTAATAATCAGGATTCTTTTACTTTCAGAAGGTGACAATGATAGTGGAGTTGATGAGTCCATCCAAGGAAATGACCATTCTACCAATGGTGATCACTCACCAAGGAAAACCATACGCAATAACGGTCGGCTGACTACTCCAACAAAGAACAGATCATTTTCTCGTGGTTCTAGATCACCACATCTGATGAGCCCCGATAGTCAGCCTGGAACCCCAGGACCAACGGACAAGAAGAGTAATTTTTGGAAAATAAAGTTTAGAACAAGAAACTTTATTGTTTCGATTTTTAGAGTTGCCAATGAATAAGATTCAAGTTGGTTTTGCACCTTCTCCAAATTTGAAAGTGGTAAAGTCAAA
The DNA here is from genome assembly GCA_030264535.1 of Liometoxenus newtonarum. NCBI lineage: Eukaryota > Metazoa > Arthropoda > Insecta > Coleoptera > Staphylinidae > Liometoxenus > Liometoxenus newtonarum. The sequence continues at coordinate 12,802 of JARJEB010001751.1, forward strand.
AATTGGATCGTTGGCCAACGCAAATCACAAACCTGGTGGTGGACATGTTAAGATCGAAACTAAAAAGGTTGATGTTTCGCAAGCTACATCCAGAATTGGAGCTAAGAATGATACTTATGCTCCGAGCGGAGGAGATAAAAAGGTGGAAAATTATTCTGAATCAGTTTGTTTGCAAAGTATTATTGAAAAATTACATTTGCAGATTTTAAGTCAGAAATTGCAATGGAACGCAAAGTCTAAAATCGGCTCATTGGAGAATACAAGTCACAAGCCAAAAGGCGGTGATAAAAAGATCGAAAGCGTCAGATTGGATTTCAAGGACAAGGCAAAATCGAAAGTTGGTTCCAAAGATAATATGACCCACGTACCAGGCGGCGGAGACATTAAGGTAATAGCCAATAAATAAAATAACCAATTTTCTCCTTACCCATTAAATTTCATCAAATGTTTTTATCGATGTGACTACTATCTTACTATCTACTAATATTTTTAATAATTTCCATTCTATATTACTAACTTTAATGATAACAGAACAATCGAGGAATTAATGAATTACCACGAAAACAAGCAAAAGAAAGAGTAAACGAAGATGAACATGAAGTTGGTTACGAAAATATAAAAGTGAAACAGAAACAACAATCAGGAAAGGTATAAATTGAACAAATGCACTAGCGATCATTACACTTAAGTAGGTCAAAACAGCATTGCAAGAAATGCAATAGAGAAAATGAGAAATAACCTAAAAAATATCTGACGATAGAAAACACACGTCACACACTACCAAAGTGACAACCAAATTATGCAACATATTGAACACGGCAGTATAATTGTCTTAGGCAACCACATTAACATCCCTGTTTAAAATGGACATTATCAAAAGCACAATTTGGTGGAGATTGTTAGAAATCTTTGCACATCACATAAATTCACCAATGAGCAACACTTAAGTGGCGTAAATCTGTTGTGTTTACATTGACGATACAGACCCGAATATAATTATTCCAAAATTAGTTAATCATTTTCTTTTCCACTGTGATATTTTCAGATAATCGATCGTAAACTCAACTTGCAGGCGGAGAGCAAAATCGGTTCGTTGGATAATATGAAGTATAAACCTGGCGGTGGGGAAAAGAAGATTTTCGATGATAAGGAATATTTACGACAGAAATCCGCAGGTGGAATGTCGAATGAAAATAATTCCGTTTGCGGATCCCAGGCAAGTTTCACAAGTAGTACACATTAAAGTTGTAATTAATTATTCCGGAAAGACGGAAATTTAATAAAGTTATAAAAGTACTGCATGTGTATGAAGTAAACTGTAGTATGTTCCAAGTACACTATGCCTTCCAACGAATGACGGCAACACTGCAATCTTAAACGTTGTCAGATCTATTACTGGCGGACCGTGTTTTTGTCTAATTGGAACATATTGCAAATGTTTATTTGTTCAAATTATTGTTATAAACACTTGAAATGACCAAAAAAGAACAAAACCCACGCTTCTTGTAGAACTCGTTGCCGTCCCAGCACTCCCAGCACTCGGACAGCAGGGAGCCGGTATCCGATGAGAATCTCAACCGAGAGAATTAATTCTACCACCCACAATTAATTCATAAACTATTTTATCCATTGCAAAAAAAAACAACAAACAAGATTTTCGTTATTTTATTTAGTGTCGACTGTCGTTCGTCTTAAATCTTAAAAATATTAACATGTAATCACATATATTAGCCTAACGTGGCGAGTTGACTTGATGACTTAAAAGCGATTGAAATAATAAAGTGCTTTTTAATTACCTACCCTCGCACAGAAAGTTGCAGAGAAACAATGTAAATTCCTTAAAAATATTAAACTTCTTTTTTTGAGAATTAAAAGTGAAACATATAATATGCCAAGATGAAGCAAGGTTGTAATATAAGACTAATACTTGAGACAATATCTCGCTTAATGACGCTTATCCTTGCAAATCGTGTTTAAAGAAACAACGAAAATATCTAGCTAGGTAACTCGATCGACGATGCCATCGACAGACACGTGTTTCGATCTACTTGGAGCTCGTCAGTGTGGAGAACAATATATAGAGTCGGGGCTAGGTGGTTCGATTGACGATGCCTTCTCCACACTAACGAGCTCCAAGTAGAGCGAAACACTGTGCTGTGGATGACATCGTCGATCGAGTTACCTAGCTAAGATATTTTCGTTGTTT
>JARJEB010001753.1:0-12049 GCA_030264535.1 Liometoxenus newtonarum
AAGTCTCATCAATTCCCAAAATAAAGCGGGGGCCCCTTGGGAGGGGAGGGGCCCAAAACCAAGGCTAAAAAAAAAAAAAACCGTTACTTATTTCGTCCATTCGGCGCCCCCCTTGTACGGTTTAGCCCCCCCCCCCCCCCTGGGAGGTGCGCCCCACACTTTGAGAAACGCTGACATAACGTATGGTATAAAATTATGAAAATATGACCTTGAAAAACTGTTCAGCTTCAGGGATGGAAAAGTGATGAAAAAGTGACAATGTGAATTGGCCTTAGTTTAGAACTGCGTGTTCGAACAAAGCTTATATATTACTATTTTCCAACAAACAAATTCAAATGTACACGTGCGCATCTAAGCGATTTCCAAAGTTTCGCTACGTGAATTATAATTATAGTTAATAATAGATAATTGCGCTAAACTATATAATAACGTGACTTTAGAATAGAATGAAGACTCTGTATTTGCTTGTGAATGAATCCCTTATTGTCGTGGCTATTGCTATTCATGGCAACATATTAAAAATAATTTAGCTTTGCTACGAGAGCTATTAAAATTGTATTCGCGTTTGCCTAGTAAATTTGGATTAAATTATTTAAATTATTTCTTTAGTAAAAATTTCAGTCAATGTGCCTCCAAGAATTTAAAAAAAAAATAGTTTTTGCTGTTGCCTAACTGAGATATTGAAAATTGCTAATTGCACAACCGTAAGGTACCTATATAAAATCAGTTGAGGTTTTTAATTTTTCATTGAAGTTGTGACGTTTCAAAATTGAAACTTACGATATAATGAGTACATTTGAGTTTAGTTTTATGCAGGGGCGTCATTTGTGGCGGGGGAGGGTTCAATTGACCCCAAGGGTCACGTCCCCCCTCCCCCAAAAAGATATTTCCCCTGCCCTAAAAGAAATCTGAAATGACGCTCCTGGTTTTATGTTCGGTGTGGTTTTCGTTTTCTGCGTGATATTGCAAGTTATTTTGTGTAATTGACAAAAATTGTTACTGACACTTTAATTTATTTCCTTCTTGAAAATCTTTAGATGAAATAGCCAGTTTAGCGGCAGCTGCTGAAAGAAAGAAGCCTGAGGATCGAACGGAAGCCGAACGCATCGCTATTTTAGGCAAGCCGCGATTGGGCGAAGTAACAAAAGCACAAATTAGGATAAAGGAAAGCAAAGAATTCAAGGTAACGTAACGATTTTTTCAAGCGATTTACTCTAGCGCTCTAGCTGATTCATGATAAGTGACAAAGATATTCGTTTATTTTCTATTTTGTATTTCCTTTTATTGCACTATTTTAACCAATTATATGGGTAGTAAAAATAGTTTTCAAATTGATGCTCGGGTATGATTGAATTTGTGTTTGTGCTGTGAAAAAATTACTGACAGGAGGAAAGGTTTTCTAGTTTAAATGTAAATAATAATCCTCAAAATTGACGTTTTAGAAATAAATGGCAAACACTTAAAAATGGTTATTTCACCAAACGGTGAGAAATTTGTGGGGCATAATTTGAACCGTATTACTTGCTGCTTTCTCACCTCTTTGACTGTATTGTAATTCTCCAACCCTTTTGACCTAATTTTATATTTTTATGAAACCCTGTGGAACGTGAGTTTTATTACTTTTATTATTATTATTTTTTTCCTTTTTTGAGACTATATTGTCTTTATCTACATGTTTGTTCTTTTTCATGCCAGAACACTGTTGATAAATTGGTACAACGAGCGAACGCCTCACTTTTAATCGGTACCAACTCGTGGAAGGAGCAATTCCTGGAGGCATTAACGGTAAGCGCAAGCGACGACGCTGACGAAAAGGAACCCTCACGTTTCGACTATATTTGCCATTTCATCACCGTGTTCTGGAAAGTCATTTTCGCTTTTGTACCACCAACAGGTAAATATATTTGTCCAAATAAAAAAAATGTTAATTATTCACTTTTTTTTAATGATACCTCTTTGTGATTTTACTTTTACAACAAAATATAGGAATGTTCAAGGGATACTTATGCTTCGTTGTTTCGATTATTGGTATCGGTATGGTTACGGCCGTCATCGGCGACGTGGCTTCTCATTTCGGTGCCACGATAGGCCTTGAAGATTCCGTGACTGCAATAATGTTCGTCGCTTTGGGCACGAGTATTCCAGGTAAGATCTAATTAACTTTTCTTATTAGTTGGGCGAAGTCATGATTTTTAAGAAATTTATGATACCTCTGGTTTGGTCTGTTCAATTTTTTCTGATATGTTACGATAAGACTTAAGATAGGAAATACAAATAAGTAAATATAAAATGCAACTTTCTTCGGCAAATTTTCTTTGCCAAGGCAATTAGCTGTTTGCTCTTCGGCGTCAGTTTGCGTTTTAATTTTCAGCCAACAAACTTTGCTTGCTCACTTTTACGAGCATTCAACCCTTGCAATTGTCTGACGAATAAGTCAAAAAGGTAAACGCACTCCACGGGAAGGTCCTAGACCTCTTCTTATTGCCAAATTTTCACAGTCGCCGTATAACTTAATCCGTGCTGGTCTTCTCAACATTCTACGTGCTGACGTTGTAAACAACGAATAGTCGAAAATTTGGCAGGATGAACACAAATTGTAAGAGTATACTCGTAAAACGAATTACGAGTACGAAATCCAGAGCCAGACAAAAAAGTTACTTGTGATTCGGCAGGCTTACGAAATATATTAAATACCACGTCTGGAATAATAAATATTGTCTAACAGGAATACAGGAGCGTCCGGAGAAAGTTTTCTATTAATATAACATGCGAAAATTATCAATCCAAAGACCAGGGAGAAGAATAACATTCATAATTTAAAAGCTGTTCACAAAAAGTTAACGCAAGTACCGAATAAAATTTCTCTTTATATTTATGTACGTAGCAGAAACACGTGATCAGTGATAACACATCAGTGATAAGTTATAAGAAGAAAATTGATGACGAAGCCAGACGTTGCGCCAGCCGAAGGCGATGACTTAAAAACTGCCGCAGAGCGACATTCTTAAATTTTAAATTTATCATCACTGGAATTTATATGAAATTTTTCTACTTGTCTGCTATGCGGAGTTTTCTTCTGTTGGCTCATGTTCTTCGTTTCAGTGAAGTGTGCAATAGTTCGAGTTCCAGGCAGGACCTCTTTACTTGCTGAATAAAGAAGGAAAAAAGTAAAAGAAAGTCTTAACAGAACAGTTTTCTTATTTCTTACATGAACCTTGGTCAATGTAGATGAAGAAAACTCCATGAAGAAGTGAAGAACCAAAAGTAAGAAACTCGTGTACAACGAACGAAACTAAATAGATTCATCACAGTCGTTAATAATTCTCGGTTGGTAGGATGGTTGGAATGATAAAGTTTCTATCTCGTAGGTAGACAAAGACGAAGATCAAAATACACGCGGGAATACCTGCATCTCATGATCATCTCGAAAGATCGATGCGAATTGTACTGGATTTATTGCTACCACATGAAATATTAAATCCCCCAATGTGCAATTCTAAAATTCGAAAGAAATACGCGAGTTCCCAGTTTCTACAAAACTTTATAAACACGTAAAATAGAACAATATAATTAAGTTATTATATTGCTCTAACCATTATTTCATCCAGAACTTAAAGTGCAAATAACTTTCTGGATTCAAAATTATGATTGCTCTGTTCGTACTGTCAGACCGTCACGCCTAGTGCAGTTTAAGTTTTCAGCACAATATCGAACCGAACCGGTACGTGTACGAAAAGTTTGTTGCTCCAACAAATTGCCAACTAGTCCCGAATGCGAATAGTCCCAACTGTTTATATTAACCTACAATTTACAATTTCGTATTAACTAAAATTGTAAGCAAAACAAGAAACAAACACCAGTGAATTGATCAGTGACCAGTTGACCAGTGACGATGAAGATGATCAATTATATGTCATTTTAGAAGAATCATTTCCAACATAGGAACAATTGTGAACAGATTTCGAACTGTTTTGACTGGAACATACATCACGCATAGGGAAAGAAAAATAAAACCAGTTCCTGCGCGTCGGTTCCGAATTGTGTGTTGGAACAAAGCTTATATTTATCATTGATAGTTGTATAGGCATTATTAATAATTATCGGTCATTTGGTCATATCTGATTTATTCTAATAAACTGATCACTTTAACCTCGTTATTTGATATTTATAAATAATAGCACGTACTTATTAAAACAAAGCGAGTAATTGCTTTGACATGTCATAGTTGCTTGGATCTTCATTGTTCGGATTGTTGAACTGTTACTCAAATATTTTAAAAACGGTGCTAGTAAGAAATTTATGGGAAATTAACAATATTTTAAGAAAGTAAATTGATAGATTTTTGGGAATACATTTTGCTCTTTTTAGCAAGTTTAGGTTTTGGCCTCCAAGTAAAGTAAAGGTCACTTCTTTGCCTACTATTTTAGCTTATTTTTATTCCTTAATGTTGGTTAGAGTTAGAATGTAGATATTATATTGAATATGATTACATTTTGATATCACTCTAATTCTGTACAAAATCTTGCACAATTTTTCCGTGTTGAAAATAGTAATGGCTGCTATTCAAATTCATTCCAAATAGCGCAGTAATCTATTAAATACATATTTTTTGATATTTAATTATTATATAGCGCTATTGCGGTCCTATTCCTATTTTATCTAAAATTTGGAGCGGATACATCGAATTATTGGTTAAATTCGAAAATAATAAAATAGGTATCTAATAATGTTTGATCCGGACACATAAATAACTATTGCTTTTTCCTTTTTCTATTAAATGGTAAATAATCCTGTCATAAAAACGATTTACTTTATTTTACGCACGTATAAAAACATTTACTGCAACTTCAAAAAGAAATATTACTTAACGAACTAAGGAAGAAAAATAAAAACAGCGAGATAACAAACACACTTATGCGCTTCTGTGAAATCGAGACCCTTTGTTCTCTGCATTTCTTTGTTCACTATTCACTCGGTCATGTTTAGTGGATTTGTGTTCATGAAGTGTTACTAACTACTTTTTTTTGTTTTTCAACCAGTGTCAACACGGTCTAAGCTTTAGTGAACATATTGCACTGGTTATTTTAAATAATGCATTAAACGATTTGACGTATTGCATAGTTTCGTTGTCTGTATTCTTCTTCAATTTTAAAACATTAGATTGAAATGCAGTTATAACATTGCTGATCTCCGAGCTTTTTAAGAAACACCAGAATTTACATTTTTATAGGTATGATGTTCTTTGCATTATTGTACCACTGTTAGGTGCCATTTATGAGAATACCAAATGAACAGCAAGTTCATTCAAAAGTAACACGTCTTTCTGAATCGAACCTTTTTATCGGACTTTTAAACATATTTGTTAATTTTTTTTTGTCTAATATATTTATATTTTTTTGCTGTGTTTCTTTCTTTGTGTAGATTCCATATGTGCATTTTTATGTTTTTCATAGGAAAAGTTAACTAGAACTCGCAACGTACAGCATATCTATTATAGTTCCAGCTCGTGTGTTAACTTTTCCCTATTACTGTTCTTCCCATTTCACGCTTACACATTATTTCAGGATTGTATGCAAAGCCTATGCGCTAACTTGATTGAGTGTGCGTTTCACTATCACTAAATTTCACATATGTTTCAATTCAAGTTTTTAATAAAAAAAAACTTAAAAGGCTCTTAATAAGAACATATTGTAATGCAAGTTGTCACCAACATCCTGAAAATTAAAATAATTGTTGAAATAAGTAATTTTAAACAGAATTTTGAATTGTTTTTCGTCCTTGTTGGGCTAAGGTTTTTTAAACGGCTTTAGAGGATGCTGTAATTGACGTTGAAGAATTTTTCTGGTCTTCATTTTCCCATAATGGTAGATACTATAAAAAAAAATCGCTGCGGATTTGCACTGCACGATTTTCCGACAATATAAACTAAAACTTAGTTATGAACTTATCTTAAGACATGACTTAACTTAAGACGTGAAACTAATGTTGATCTGAACATAGAAATTGTAAATTTCAAAATGTAATCGATGTCATTTCCATTCTCCGATCAAAATAACTTGTACATTGTACGATTGAGTCCTGCGAAATCCTAATGTCGGAAAATTTAGCGGTGGGAATTTAACGCACGGATTTATTTTATATGTAAAATAAATTAAATAATTTTAGAATGAAGAAAAATATTTACAACACACTGTATGCGGTATATTTAAAAGACTCTGTATATTGCATATTTCGTTCATAACTATAACCTTCATGCGCTTCACACAACATTTTATTTGCAAATTTTGGGTGTCGTGAATGGTAGAACGTTCACGTACTACATTCGTTTTAATGCATATAGAATGTATGCATTTACTGCATATCCTCGTATCATGCGTAATAAATAATTGAAATGGCATGGCTTATTAATACTGTTATTATTTATTCTATATATCATCACACATCACACATACGGCGTATGATTAACTTGAATGCGGCTAATTATGAAAACTTCGTAACTTATGTAAAAACTTCGGCACTTTTATTATGAACCACGTGAACCGTAATTTCGCATGTTATATTTTGTCACTAAATGTTTGCGATTTTTAACTCTTCTTATGAAAAGAATGAGACATCCATGCTTTAAGAAAGACTTTGACGTTTTAACCCAATGTTGGTTCATCACAATTTTTGTTTGTTTATACGTCTCTTCATTTCTGCTTGCGTTTGTTTTGGAAATTTCTAAACATTTTGGGAATTAATATCGCACATTATAGATCCACAGGACAATGAGAAAGGCATTAAAATGTAGAGAATTAATTGAACTTAGTGCTTCATATTGTCGAGACAAAACAAAAGTTATCTTGATCGTCTCGAAAAATCTTCAGTACTTTCAGTCAATGTTCCCTCTAAGCCGGAATGCGCACTGCGAGCAAAATAATTTGACTGAGCAGCAGACTGGGCAATGCTATATCCGAGAAGGCGCGGTGACCAAAAAAAAGCTCTCAGCTAATATTTCTTGTGCGCAGCAAATATTTCTTGTGCGCGGCAGGGGCAAAGGGAGTGCGCGCGCGCGCAGCTCTGAGGGAACATTGCTTTCAGTTATCTTGATCTCGGTTTTCAGAAATTAATCGAGATCTCGGCAACGACATCTTGTCCAGATATTGCGTCTAGAATATACATATGTAGAATGAAAGAATTGTCGGAGAAATAAAAATAAGGACACATATACAGGGTGTCCCCATTGGTATGAAATAGTTTGATTTCGTCTAAACGGTTAGAGATAGACGGAAAATGAAAATATCATTTTGCCTCAATTCTTCGAGCTGCATCCCGTAAAAATATTTTCAAGTATACAGGGTGTTCAACAAAAACGGTACTAACATCAATATTTCTTTTCAATAGCACCCACTAACTTTCTCTTCATTTTTGAATTCTGCATAGAATTTGGAATCGTCTGATACCCATAGTCGACCCTTTGGTCTACCATTGGCCTGCTATTTTAACTGTTACGCCAAAAATGTCATTTGCTAGGGGTATTTTAAAAATTAATTACTTTGAAACGGTCTTTCCGCTAATTACATACCCTAAGGTTGTTATGGTGTTACATATTTCATTTTGTAAACCGTGGAATCAAAAAAAGCGTGCGTTGATTTTTGGAGATTTTCGAAACAAAATCTCGTCTTGATCTGGAAATCTCGAATATTGTGTGAAGCACTAATTGAACTACAAGAACTTATTTTGTTTTCGCCTAAAACTATATATAGTTTGCTGCCTATATGTATGCATATTTGTGTTTTGGAGCAATAAAGTGTCTGCTTTACAGGTAGATTTTGCTGAATTTCAAACCAGGTCTGACTGCAACGGTACTAAACCCGCATACCAAGTTTCGTTCCGAGCTGTTGCTTAGTTCGACCGGAATTTTGTTCATATCTGATACACGCAGACGCATTCAAACAAACAAACACACGTATACAGATTCAAGGAAGCGAGATTCGTTGAGATCCGAAAACCCGACTTCGATTTTTTGCGTGAATCTGATACTTTTCTGTAACAACCTACAGTAGCATCGAAAAGTAAAAATTTACTTGTGAAAAATAAATTACAAGTTTGTGACTTATTCCGTTCCTAGATTTTCAAATACCTATTACCAATAATATACCCCGCAAGCGCAATGAAGACATAAGGAAAACACTTAGAGGTTATGTCCACATAAGTTACTTCTGACCATTTTGACGAGGACCAATTATTATTTCACCTGAATTCAGCTAGAATCGCTGGTTTATAAGCAATAAATATCAAATTTGTTTGAGCTTGGTGTAGGCTAGGCCCTAGGGAATTAAATTCTGGTTTATTCATACGATTCATTAGTAATTATTCATTCTTTCAGTCAGATTCATTCATACCCCCGCAAGCGCAATGAAGACATAAGGAAAACACTTAGAGGTTATGTCCACATAAGTTACATCTGACCATTTTGACGAGGACCAATTATTATTTCACCTGAATTCAGCTAGAATCGCTGGTTTATAAGCAATAAATATCAAATTTGTTTGAGCTTGGTTTAGGCTAGGCCCTAGGGAATTAAATTCTGGTTTATTCATACGATTCATTAGTAATTATTCATTCTTTCAGTCAGATTCATTCTTCCAGATAGATTAATAAACATTCCTTGATGCTGGTCAGACTAGTTACACGGACACAAACGAGTCCGGCAAGTTCTTGTAGTATCGCCACGCCATGAGACATAGCGCGCGTTAGTATAAACAACAAAATATTTACAAAAAGTGTGGTCTAATTGGTATAACACCGTACTAGAAATGCAAATGCACGGGTTCAATCCCCGTCAAGAGAGAAAAATTTTCTTGTAAAATTAAAATATTAATGGGAAATATGAACGAAAAAATTGCCACAGTGACATTAAGCCTTTCTAAATACATTTCGTAATTATATTTATATAAGTTCATTCATTTCTATTTCAGTTTGTCAAATTATAAATTGTCTGTACTACAAGTGTTATACCAGCGCAATCAATTTAAAGGTGTACAGTCTTATAAAACGTCACGTAAACATAAAGGACGGTGAACAATGTCAATTCATTTAAACACCAACTTTATTTAGATATTACGAAAGTTATATAATTATTAAAATTATAAAAAATAGTCGCTAGTAATCTAATGTCATGTTTATTTGTTTCATACAATAGACACATTTGCTAGTAAAGTAGCGGCCATACAGGACAAGTACGCTGACGCCAGCGTAGGAAACGTGACGGGAAGCAACGCCGTGAACGTCTTTCTTGGCATAGGCGTCGCCTGGTCAATAGCAGCCATCTATAATCCATTGGTGAAAGGCAAGGCTTTCTATGTCAATCCTGGCAAGTAAGTACAAACTAATTAACTAGTCCTTACTAGTCCCATAAATAACTAATTAATTTTCCAATTAATTTTATTCGTACATTTTTTGCATTTCCTTCTAATGCCTTTCTTCTAAGCCCGTCATTGAAATACAATATAGATGATTCGACGTTTAATTAATTTGATGTGCGTTGATCCATACGTGAGCAAACACATCATCCTCATTTACACATTTTCCTTATATTGCTATGTTATGTACATACATACCACAAGTCCATACATATCAACGAACGGTATTTAATTAACACATTGTTTTCAGTCTTCTCATTTCCAATTTACGTCTGTCGTCCTTGTACGAGAAACTGCGCCACTGCATAAATTTCCAAATCGTTGCGTTGTCATTTGGCATTCTCTATAGGTTCACGGTTCAATTATTCTATTATTCCCTTTAGGCAGGAATATTACGTTTTACCGCTGACTGAGTCACGGTTTTACCGTTCGTTACAGTTCTACATTATATCGTTCAACTCTGGTAGTTTTTTGTCAGCATAGTGTTCCTTTACTGCTGTGCGGAAAGGTCGAGGTTTATGACTTTCCCTTATTACGAATGTTATCACTTTTCCTAATGCCTCTTTAACTAAAACAAAACTTGCAGGTATAAGAAATAAGGACGAAACTACATAACAATTTATATTTAAAATTATAATTATTAGAAATACTACATTTTATAACGTTATATACAGTACCTTCTGTTACGACCTCACTTATAAATTTACATGGTTAAAACTTCAGGTCGTGTTAATGAGTCTCCTGCTGCAAATTTTACAACGTTTAAAACATACTCTTTTATTTTGTACCAATTTTAACTCATTCTGTCAGTTTTTAACAGCTTGAAAATAAAGAAAATTGATTTGATTTTTATGGTAGGCAACCAAACTTTGAGCTTTGGTGTGACCGCCACAGTTTGTCTGCCTACCCATAAAAGATTAAAATTGGAGTTTTATTTAATCTTTATTTATATGTTACTATTAAAAATTTGGAAGTGTTAAAAACCAAACCAAAAGGATTATTTCAACTCTATAACAACTTTTATGAACCTCTACATATCATACAAAACGTTCTCTTCTCTTTGCGTTACTTTTCACAATTGACTTAACTTTTCCTCGTGCTCCTATAAACATATTTGTCACCTGTCATCTGTCAACGTCATGCTTCTACAGTCATGCTTACAAATAGATGGCGGTGTTGCCAACCTAAATGACCCAACAGAAGAAATTAAAAATATGATTTTTTTGCGTTGTAAAATTTCCTGCAGGTCAACTTTTAACACTGGAGATTGTTAAAACAATGCACTTTATAATTGTAGCATTGTCCGCTAAACTAACATCAAACCTAAATATTTTTATCCGCGACGACCAAGTAAAAGAACCATTATTAGTTGTGTATGCAGGCACATATAACCCACATTAATATCACTCGCGAATAATGGAGTTTGACACACGTCAATATAATAGGTCATTATTCCACTAGAGATTTACTTTACGTCAAGCACAGCTCTTCCGTGCATTCTATAATGATATGTGACACACGGACTGCATCTAAAACGTTACCTAAAACGTCATCTAGGATTATGTGTTGAATTCCATGGTTGAATTTTTAAGTTTGAAAGCCAAATTAAATTTTGTCGTCGCAGATAAAGTATAGTATTCAATTCGCGCATATGCGCTATTGCTCGGGCGTTTACTCCCCTCACTACGTAAACTTCGCCCTCGCGTATAATAGCCTGCACCTGCGCTCATTGAATAATATACTATTAGTAAGTATTTCGAATTATTACAGCTACAGCTACGCAGATACAGATATTTTTGAAACTTTGAGTTAATTCTAATCCATATTTAGACGGAAAGAAAACGTGCGGCGTTCAAAACTCACTTCCATTGCGAAATGTTAAGTTTATTGCACGTTCCGAGATCTAAATTTTACTAGAAAGTTGTCTGATTTGGAGTGCAACATAGGTACCTACAATTTATTTATTCAGTTGTTTCGTTGTGCTTAAATAATCCGAATCTGAATTTTTTCCAATTTACGATTATAATTATTAGTTATTTTATTGCATATATTAGATATCAGAATGTAAGATGTAAAAATGTTACGTACATACCAATACACTCAAAACAATAAGTAATTAATTAATTATACATAATTTTCTATAAATTAAAGATGCAATACTGATTGATGAATGCTCATGTACTTACTTTTATTTTGTAGCAATTCTTATTACATCAATATTCCAATAAAAATACATTTCTAATTCATAAAATGCGAAATTATTTCAAAAATGCAAAACTAATGACATGTGATGGGAAATGGTCAACGAGCCTTCAAAAATTAGATATTCAACGGAATCAAACTCGTCAGTTCACAATTTTTTACTTTAAGAAGTGGGTCTGTGCATGAATTTTATAATTGGAAAAAAGTACCAAAAATCGTTAGTATAGAACTAATTATACGACGGGGTACTAACAATATATTTTATCTCCGAACGTCGTATAAATGACACATTACATTCACTGTTGCATGCCACGGTATAGATATATGAAGGTATGATATTGCGCATGTCGGTGGTGGGGGGCACACGTCATGCGGAGAGTTCCCGCTCGGTTTCAGCTTGAGATTTCTACAACCATAACCTGGAAGAGTTAACGGGTAACGAG
>JARJEB010001763.1:0-10103 GCA_030264535.1 Liometoxenus newtonarum
ATAATTGACTCGTGTTAAGCTCATAATTCGCGAGTGGTGATAATGTCTGTCATATGTGCCTGCATACACACATAGTAATCGCTGTTTTATGTGGTCGTCGCGGATAAAATAATTTATATTATTCTAAAAAAAATATTATTCAAAAAGTACGATAAAACAGTTTTGGATGTTTATTTAAGACAATCAGGGCAATTCTGCACTAAACAAATAATTTAATATCTATAAACAAAAAAAATCCCTAGGGTTCGAATCCTAAATAACAGCTTTACAAATAAATAATTGCAAAAATTTTTGCCTATAGTGAGAATAGTTAGTTATATCGTTATATGCAAATTCATATTTTGAAGCAAAATATCGGACGATTTTATTCATTTTACCTTGCTTGGTTTTGCCGGAATTTTGTTCACACACAAACCCGCACGTACACGCACATCACTCGAAAAACTATTTTTTCCGACTAGGAGGACCTGCGGTTTTTCGTGGAGATAAGTACGTCAATATCTCCTCGACCCCTCAGAATTTGACTGAAACCATCACTTTCCTTATATTACCTTCGGTAAGGACCGAAAGTGAAAATATTATTACCCGCAGTTGGTATCTTAACTTATACATGTTCTGCTTTACAACTAGGACCTGCGGAGGACCTGCGGTTTTTCGTGAAGATAAGTACGTCAATATCTCCTCGACCCCTCAGAATTTGACTGAAACCATCACTTTCCTTATATTACCTTCGGTAAGGACCGAAAATGAAAATATTATTACCCGCATTTGGTATCTTAACTTACATGTTCTGCGTTACAAATAGGTAAATATAGGTATATTGAAAGTTAAAAAGTCGTGACTTATAATAAAATCTTGATCAGATCTTGAATGTTTTATAATACAATTAAAACACCACGAAAAACAAACAACCAATCGTATTGAGAGAATCTTTATATATCTAAGTGTAAGAAGAATCGTAAATAAAGAAATAGTAGATATACCTATAGAAGGAAGTCAACGCGGATCTTGAAATTCCCAATACCATTCCGAGTTATGAATTTGAATTTCAAATTGTGCGTGTTGCACAATGACATATCTTTACCCCCTCTATTCTTCTTGCCTGCATTTTTCCACAGTTCAACTGTGACGGACTGGCGGCATTCCCTGTAGGCAAACGGTGGGGCGTTCTCGCTTGATCGAAATTCGGTCGGTTTAGTTAACGACCGCGTTGTTAGCGGTCGTCTCCGTAGTTCGCCTTGAGTTGCGAGTGATCTGCCTCTTGCTTGGTGTCCGTCCAGCTATAAGGACGTGATTCGTCGCATAGCATGCGGTCTACTGCACCCTTTATTCGGCGATCCTTTTCGCGCCGTTACAACTCGTGAACTTTGTAATTTTTATAAATTTCACTTTTTGATTAGAAAACAATGAATTACCTGAACCACAAAGTGGTTTAAATGATGATATTTATGAATGTAATACCTACAAAAAGACTCTAAACAAATGGGAAACATTTCATTTTTGGTTTGGAATATTTACACAAAAAGGCTCATGAGGACTTCGACTTAATCTGTCTGTCTTAAGGCAATCTTTGTAGACTTGTCCGCCTCGACTGCCTCTCTTTGTATGCATCGTTCAAAGTGGTTCTCTCGTTTCGTTTCTCTTTTCAGAGAGTATTTAATTGTTATGGATCAGTAATTAAACAAATAAATTACTAAACGGTCTCCTTTCCTCGGTTATTAATGATCCCGCAACAACAGTTGCGAGGCAATTGCACAAACGTGGTTATTATGTAATTATCAGTTAGTTTTAATCTTGGGTTAAGCAAACCTTTCAGAATACTCAACAAATTACTCATGGGTACACTCCCCCTTTAACGAATATACGAGACGTGCCTATACTTAATATACTTATGCGTTTCTTAATGCACAACCCAACAACCAACAACAAGGAACAACGAAAGCTAATGTACAAAAATAAAACACAAACTAAAGTAACCACAAATTAATGAGGGAAGCAGTCAAAAAACAACCAGAAGAACATTACCAAAAATAAAGCAACAACAAAAAAAAACTACACCAGCAATAACAACAATCAACAAAAGAGACAAGAGAATATGATGAGAGACGTGGAAAAGAATTATCGATTAAATCTTTCTAGAGTAAGTTGTTCATTATTTTATTCTTTCTAACCCACAAATACAATAATACAACCAGGGCCGGTTTAGAAATTTAAAGCGCCCTAGGCGATTTGACAAAAGCGCCTTTTAAGCGCCCTACCCTAGGCGATTTAAAAAATGCGCCTGTTTTTTGATCTTTAATTTTTTCGGCGCCCTGGCGATTGACTAGGTTCGCCTAGTGGGCAAACCGGCCCTGATTAGAACCTTACCTTAATTCTTTTACTTATTTCTTTTGATTCTTTGGCCTATTAAATTGTGTATCTTTTTCTGAAACTGGCTGATAGATGATATTTTGTTTATGGACTTATGCGTTTCGTCATACTTAATTGTTTTGTTAATTATTACATTGACACTCCGAAACTCCACGATATCGAATTGTTTATGGGTGCGTTTTCAAAGTTTTATTGAATTGCTCTACCAGGTAATAAACTACAAAATAATAGTTGATGAAGTCTGAAAAGACGCACTAGGAAAATCTGTATAGAAGCAATTAAACTTTTATGTTTCTACCTAATTTTTATTGAAATTAACTTGTTTAGATGAGCAAAGAAAATTCCAAAGAATGAAACAAAATTAAGAAATGTTAAAAACGGGTTTTCAACCGATTCAAGCATCTAATAATTAATAAAATAAATTTAGAAATAATTAACTTTCCTTTTTATTTCTTGGTGCATTAGTTTTTAAATGCAAATTTGACTTTTGAAGAATTTTTTGAAAAATTCTTTTGTTACTATGTTTTGTTATTGTTACTAATGTGAGTTGGAGTTATATACCTACTAATGGAAATTAAAATATTTCCGCTTCCGTTTTTTTCTGCCCAAAAGATTCGTTGACGCAGAGGAAGTTGAAAATAAATAATTAGCAGTTACGTTACGTTACTAATTATTAGTCTTATTGTATATTTCAATTAAGTAGACGTAGACAATCCACAAACAATCCAACAATCATCACATCACTTTTAATTTTGCGTATATATGTAATGTAGAGAAAAATTATAAGAGAAATTAGTCATGCTATAATCAACTTCGACTCTGACTTCAACGTAAGTTAGAAATAATAAGTTGAGAATAATAAGAAAACCTGACCTGATGATTACTTGATTACTTCTAGAATATAGAATATATGCGTTGAAGGAATTTATAGCGAATGGATTCATCATATCACCGCATATAAATGTTGCATTCATAGGTGGAACGTCGTTTACAACGCTTATGGGCCAATTAAGTGATAAAAATCGACTAAGTGAGAAAAGCATTAAAATCTCAAAACTAAAAAATTTATAGAATAGAAAAGAGAAAAAAGAATACGGGCATTAAACAACAAACGTTAAACTTGTTAACACGTAAGTACGTATAATATTTTCCGCTGCTCTAAACCTAAACATCTCTTCTCTGCAGTGAAACATTCGCGCTCATCAAGACACCGAGGCTCTAATTACGAAGAGCCGTCAACGCGCGCATCAACCGACGAATTGAAAGAAAAGAGGGAACGCGAGTCTTCACCTCATCATCACGTCGTATCGCATACCTATAGGTATAGTCGAAAACCGCTAATCAGAGGCATCAGCACGCCACGATTGCATGTGCATGAGGACAGGGCTCTGATGATTGTGAAAGCGAGTACTAAAGCTAAAGTGCTTTAGTTAAAAACCGCAGAGCCATTATGATGTGCTAACTACTTCCTACCTATATGTAAGCCTTATCAATTTAATCGAGCACTAAGCCGCTAGGTGATGACGCTACATCGGAATATATCACAAGTATGACAAAAAATATGTGCAAGAAATGTGCCAAAAAGTTACTTCCTTTCAGTCATTTCCTTGTTTGGCCATTCTGTTGTGATTTCGAGGTACGTCGAGCAGCCATGCTGCTCGTCGTACCTCGATATCACTTCCTTTTAAGAGCAAACTGATGGCATGAATGTTTCTAACTCAAACTAATTATGTTTCTATTCATTCTACATTTCTAAATAGCTTTATGATGTGCTAATTACTTCCTACCTAGGCAATCCTTCTCAATTTAATCGAGCACTAAGCCGCGAGGTGATGACGCTGCATCGGAATATATCACAACTATGACAAAAAATATGCTCAAGAAATGTGCCAAAAAAGTTACTTCCTTTCATTCATTTCATTGTTTTGCCATTCTGTGGTGATTTCGAGGTACGCCGAGCAGCGTCTATATCATGCTGCTCGTCGTACCTCGCTATCACCTCCTTTTAAGAGAAACCTGATGGCATAAATGTTCTTATCTCAAACAAATTATGTTTCTATTCATTCTATATTCCTAAATACCTTTTCGATAAGATGTGTAAGTGTAAAGAACACTGAAAATAAAAACTTTTTTGGTAAATATGTATTTTTCTTTCATCAAAAGCCTCGTACATCGCGATCGCGTTAGTGACCTCCACCGCGAACATCAAATCAAAAACAAACAAAACTTCCCAGGTAAACATATTCTAGCTAGGTATACCTATATGAAGAGTTAAATTGTTGAACGGCAGCATTGTGACGTTTCAACAAAGGAAATTATCGGCGAACAAGCAAATAATTTGAGCAGCAATCCAACAACAAAACACAATGCGGATTAACGCGCAATTACCTAGATAATAAACGTTGGCTGCCATCCATCAATAAAATACACGAATACACGACGTATGTAATACATTTTCCGACATACTAATTGTTTCTCCTATGCGCACTTTTGTTCGAAGGATTCGGCTCAAGCACAATCCACAACCGCAAACGTAGTTCGGGCTTTAGGTAAAAATTCTTTACCCCTATTCACGTAACTTTAGAGTAAATAATCAGTATGGGTATATCAATTCAATTTATTTGTGACCATTTAGATTCTCTCTAAACTTTAAAATAATAAAAGATTCGTTTTCAAATTAATCAAAATTTATAATACTTACTTACACAAAGAAAAACTCGCAGCGGCTTCTAATGCAATAACAAATTTAACTTGCCATTATTTCTTAATTGGTGTTTTGCAACGAGTTGCTTTGTTTTAATAATTTTCGCAACATCTCCAAAACGAGTCGACTCTGATCAACCTCCAATAAGTAAGTATAATATTTTTATTTTGATATAATAAATTAATTTATTAGCTAAATAAAGCATGAAAAGTGTGTATAAAGTTATAACCAAAGGCAGCTGTTTGCTGTTCTGTTGTTGAATGTCGTAAATCATTTGAAATTATTAAATAAGTTAATGTTCATTAAATTACTACCTGATCGCCTGTACTTGAATAACATAACATATTCATTTCTTTCCTCATATACTTAATAATCTACAAACTAAAAATGGATAATCGTTTCCAATAAAATTTAGCGGAGCTATACCTATCATATTTGTTAAATTTGTATTCCTAGAGCAAGTTAACTTTACATGTGTAAAATTATTGTAAAAACTTGTAACAAGACTGAGAGGTATCAATTACACTCTCGAACATACTTTAAACACATTAGCGTTAAATTGTATAAATTGCTGCCTGCGAACAAACCCAGCAATAATTTTCCGTTTTCTATAATATATCTAATCATGCATTTGAAATTGAGATTGAAATGATAGACAGTTGTCTGTTGTGTTAATTGCCCTTTTGCCTTATTGCAGAGCCGATATCTATTTACAGGCAAATTATGTGTTATGTTATGGCCTGACATTTACCAGATTTCTTCTAATGTTCTAATAAACTAATAATAATTCCGATAATTTTGTTGTTATTAGAAATTTATTACGGAAAAACATATTTCATGCCTTTAAAATATGATACAGGTATATCTCTAGCAATAGAGTATTCCACTATTGAGTGAGAAAATGTGGCAAAAGTTTGGAACTATGTAAAATGCATAGAATATTTGAAATTATGTTACCAGTAATTTAGGTTCGTTATCTTATTTCTTAATTTAATTATTTACTTGTTTAACAACAATTTAACACATTAGCGTTAAATTGTATAAATTGCTGCCTGCGAATGATAGACAGTTGTCTGTTGTGTTGATTGACGTTTTGCCTTATTGCCGAGCCGATAGCCATTTACAGGCAAATTATGTGTTATGTTATGGCCTGATATTTATCAGATTTCTTCTAATGTTCTAATAAACTAATAATAATTCTGATAATTTTGTTGTTATTATAAATTTATTATGGAAAAACATATTTCATGCATTTAAAATATGATACAGGTAGGTATATCTCTAGCTATAGAGTATTCCACAAATGTGGCAAAAGTTAGGAACGATGTAAAATGCATGGAATATTTGAAATTATATAACCAGTAATTTAGTTTGGTTATCTTATTTCTTAATTTAATTATTTACTTCTTTAACAATGCTTTTTTTCGTCCTTTTGTAAAGAATTAATGATTTTTTAATTATCACCTATATCTAGATACCTATTAAAAAATAATGTTCTAATTACTACGGTGATAACTGTCTTTTCGTCTTTTGTAGAGTTTAATTTCGTCTTGTTGTAAGTTCCAACAAGCAATAATGGAATTTGGATTTATTATAATTTTTCTGAGGGTTGGAACGTGAAAAAAATGCCGATGCATCAGTTCAACCATTATTAGAAGCAATGCGATATGCTCTTGCACAAAGACGAATGTGTTGGGTTTGGTTTGGTGTATGTATAAGTTTTGTAATAGCAACGAGCCAACAATTACCTCGTGACGTCAGTCATTAATTATAACTTAACCTGTGGTTAGGACTTAACAAGCTGTCACTAGGAGATTGTTAGCGGGTTATTTATGAGAATTTAAACGCGCTCTTCTTTACTGTACTGTATCTAAACGCACCACAATGCACTGGGAGCGCGGCGCGGACATGCGCTTGCTTGCTGGTATGTACATACAACAAACAACATAAGAAAAGGAGCGACTGATAGAACAAATCGACCTCACCGAAGACACAAGATAAGAGAAAACAAGACAAGACAAGAGAAAGGAGATGTGAGGAGATGTGGAAAACAGAGAGGCTCGGATGTAAATTTATTTGTAGGTGACAGTGACAGAGCTAGAGCCTCACTATTAGACAAAGAAGAAATGTACGAATTGTCCTGGCCTGCCCTGGTAAGGAATGAATACAGAGCTGGATTTAGCCCAATTGGCCCCCCTGGCATTTTAATATAAAGTTGCCCCATCACCGATCAAAGCAGGGGGAGCTCAGATTCGTCCATAGCTAATTCCGCCCCTGATAGAACATTCGGTGGTATATTTATGTTCTCCCACTTAAATATACGAAGCGCGACCCATCAAACAGCAGAAATAATTATTCTTTAATCGTTTATGTGTTTACTCGCGTTCGGCGTTTGTTATTTTTATTGTCTTGTTCCGTTTTGCTTTTACATTTATCGGTTTGCTTGCTGTTGCTTTATATTTTGCTTCTTTTTCTAGTGCACGTACGAATACATTGCGTCGACACCCAGTGCAGGCTCAATTATTAGCCTCGTTTCTTCGGACTTTGTTGTTTATGTCTACGCTCATCGGTTCGTAATTAATTTCTGTCCAAAATGGTATATCTTAAAATCTTATTTAAAGAGAGAGAGAGAGGAAAAGGAGTTAAGCTCATTGTCGAACGAACTGCGAGGCAGGTGATGGTTATATGTATATTACCATATTTACACAACCTATAGCAGAGATGATGGACAAGTCGAAATAATTGTAATTAATAAATTGATTAATTAAATGACAGAATTGTGAAATATTAATTTTTCTGACATTTTGTCATATAAGAACCTAAGTGTTGCTTCGACCCTTGATTAGAAAATTATAATTTTGCTAAAATTATAATTTGTATGGCATAACTACAGCGATAAGAAGGGCAATTAAATTCACATAAAATTGCAAATTTAATGAGCTCGCGTTTATACCTAGTATTGGCACCGCGGGGCGATTGTAAACTGTAGATATTTGCGAAGACCCATACAAGAAAAGAACTGTAGACCTTAGTGAGAGAGAGTATTGTTCGTTAAGATATACCATGTGTTTCATCTATACCTTTTAGGATACTTTGACCTATTGTTTTAATTTAAATCACAACTTTCCATTAGGAGTTAGATAGATATCGAAATCAACAAAAAGTGAAATGTGAAATTTCAAATTTAAATACTTACTTATTTAGATATATTCTTTGAATGAATCATCAGCATAAGTATTCTAGAACCGAACCGGCCCGCAGAAAGCGATGCGACGGTAAGAACATGTAGTTGCCAGCAGGATTCCTCGAAGAGAAGGAATTAACTCATAATCTCGAAAATCGGGTGTGCGTCGGCATTTCATCGCTGCTGTATGATCGTCAATGTATCGATGCGGTTTGCATCGTGCGCCTAACTTGTTCGGCATATTAAAGCCAATTTACCATCGATTTCGTCGATTTATAATCAATAACCTCGCGTACGGTACGGCATAAGCATTCCAATCATGTTCATGCTTACGACGATATACCCAGATATTCTTACACGGTTTGTATTTGTGCTTGCTTATATGTTTATATGCCAGAGCTAGAGGTGAGGCGAGTAACGAAGTTATTCGATTTATAGTTATTATAACATATTGTATAACATATATTTTGGTTTGAAATTACTAGACATAGAAGTACACATTTTACTATACACAATATGGGCTTTAATACTTCTTCTAACTTGGACATTGTTCCAAATAATTATCTTATTATTGTTATGTATGCAACTTGTTAGACGTATAACAAGGTCATTATGCAACTAGCAACTTAAAGATACCTGATGATTACTTCACTTTGTTCACAGCTCTTTAGTCGGTTTCAATAAAATATAGAAAATATAACTTGGCGCTGCGAACAGGATGGTTCCTATTTATTTTGTTTTCCTGTAGTACAATTGCTTGATTATTGATTACCATTGTTTTACCATTAATACATTGCCAGATGCTTTCATCTTCATCAAAACATTCTAGGGTTTTTTCTAGGGTATTTTATTGTCTCAAAATTTATGTTGGTACATAGTTTTTGGATAATTTTCACTATTGTCAGTCAATAATTGTCAAATCATAACCTCACTTACTTATTCGATTTGCGTATGAGAAAAAGGTTTTTCAACCACAAGACTCTAAAACTGAGCTACTGTAACGTTGAACGTTACATTTGAACTCCAGGCCGGGATATCGTGCACTTGACCCCTCTTCATTGTTTGAAATTGTGTCAACAGTGCGTTTTGATTAAGCAGT
Source organism: Liometoxenus newtonarum (assembly GCA_030264535.1). Classification (NCBI taxonomy): domain Eukaryota; kingdom Metazoa; phylum Arthropoda; class Insecta; order Coleoptera; family Staphylinidae; genus Liometoxenus; species Liometoxenus newtonarum. The sequence continues at coordinate 9,358 of JARJEB010001763.1, forward strand.
ACAAGTTTGCGTCTCGATTCAGATACACCTGAATCGTGGCGATTATATCTTCTCAAATAAGAGGGTTGATCCCAATTTATGCTTACAGCTCCAATAGTTGATGTTTATTGACAAAAATATAAAGGCTACGACCGGTTTCGATCATTTCTGATCATCATCAGGTTTGAAAGCCACTATATCCGAGCTACTTGAAACAAATCTTGAATATAAATTCTATACAAGTCATCAATATGCTGATTAGGTCAGCGTACTACTCCTCCAATCCAGGAAATTTTTGGTTCAATCTGACCATCTCGTGGTTGTCGAACCTTAATTGATCGAAGTAATGGTCGTTTTTTGACCAGATTTTGAACATTTTTGTGAAGATGATCAAACACAGAGCGCGCATTAAAGAAATTTGTTAAACAATTGCAACGGCCCATACCGCTGTATGACCGTTTGCTTAATTTCTAATTTTATATTTGAATACTGTTACATGTTTTTGTGAAATACAAATTTTGGTTTCTTTGAAGTTTTATGTATTTTGGTAATCACCAATTGTGAGAACCCACTAAACTTAAGATGAATTGAGCTGCATATTGGAGCCAATTTGCTAATTGATGTTAAGTTTTACCACGGTGTTATACCGGAATGTTGGGACATAAGATGTCAACCTAGTATAATTTTAATTCGATTCGATCAACCCCTGGATTGGAGGACTAGTACGCTGACCTAATCAGCATATTGATGACTTGTATAGAATTAAT
>JARJEB010001778.1:0-11394 GCA_030264535.1 Liometoxenus newtonarum
ACCCACTTTAGAGTATCACTCGCGAATAATGGAGCTTGACCCACGTCAATAATATGTCATTATTCAACTAGAGATTTACTTTAAGCCTATCACAGCTCTTCCCTTCATTCAATAATGATATGTGACACACAGGCTGAACAAACTAGCTTGCCTTGAACCCTCCCTTTCTCATATATGACAGAGGCCGGTTTTCAAATATTGTCTGTCAAGCAAACGTCTCCGCACTTCAAGTTGAATTCCATGGTTGAATTTTTAAATATAAAAGCCATACTGCTCGAGCGATTACTCCGCTCGACTTCGTCTCGCTACGTAATTTTCGCCCTCGCGTATAATAGCCTGCATATACGCTCATTGAATAATATACAATTAATGATTTTATACAAAATTTTGGTAAATTAATCCCGAGTGATAAAACCGGTAATAAAACCTAAACGAAACTAAACACAAAACACCAGGAAGCATAAGAACACGATCATCAGTACGAGATGTGTATACGGATGTAGAAAGGTATAGTTAAAGAGGGTCATATAAAGACGGCCACTTAAATTAACGCCGTGAGTGGTCTTATCCTAGTGTACTAACTAAGAAGCCTTGAGGCACAAACCTTCTCCATCTCGAATGTACGAGTATGTTCTTACAACATAACCTTATACATATATGCGGACCATGCAGTCATTGCTGTGCTAGTCTATTCGAGGCACGTCGCACTCGCACTACAATAACCGAAGAGGTGTTTGTATCCATGAGTAAATATTATAACCAACCCACAAGACGTGTCCCATTGGAATTAGGTGGATCTTTTATACTATGAAAAAGCGAATATACAATGTACAATTTATAGGTATATCATTTAAACAACAAAATTATGAAGTAAAGAAAAATGGTATAGCATTAGCAAAAAGTTTACAAATTTGTGTAATACTAGGAGTGACATCTGCTGAGGTGATATACATTGGGCGCCAATTTGTAATCGTATTATACTACACTGGCTTAAGCACAGGAACTATAATAATTCATTGTTTTTATTTATTTTTTACCTGGATTTTTAAAGACAATTCCTAGAAATGTAGAAAATAAGATCCTTGGGGTTTTCATTATTTCGCTTAGTATATATAGATGAATATAGAGTTAGAGAGGAAGAAAGGAAGGAAAATGTGGAAATATGGAACAAGTTGAAAGTTTTAAGTTTAATTTATTTCGAGTGTTATTTAATGAGTAAAAGAGTTCCTTAACGAAAGTACGAAGCAAAGAACGAAAGTAACGGCAAGGAAACGTTGGTGTACTTGCGCTAAAATCATTCAAACGAGCCTTTCCACATCGAACTTGAAAGCCCATCCATTCGCAATTTCCACACACATTTGTGAACGCGCTCGTTCATGTTAAGTACGTACTTTCGATGTTACCACGTTTCTCGTTTTTCATGTGAATTTCTCAATACATATGAAGTACACGAAGTGACGGAATGATGGGACGATAGAACGATGGAAGACATGTCGGACACGCGGGACGCTCTCTCGTACTGAAACATTGGATGGAAACCGGGAAATGCTTGAGAATAAAGAAAAGTAAAAAGAAGGGAATGGAGGCTCACTCGAAATTCGAAACGGAGCGTTGATAAAAGTTGGCAGATTTTAAAGTCACGTACGTAGAGATATTGCCTTCGTATGTTTAGAAGATATGCGCGAGGATGTTTTCCGAGTGACATGTTGTTCGTTCGCAACAATGGAATAGCAAAAGTGCTAAAAGAAGAACGACAAAGACGTGGAATATTACTACAAGTAGATGTAGTTGAGTTGGCTTCGTTGGATTGGTGCTGGTATAGCACTTTCCATAGATCGGGGAAAAAACTACGTGTGGAAGTTTCTAAATAAATCATAATGCACATTTTCACGTGTTTCGGTTTGGTACTTACGCGTGTTACCAATGACCAGAAAACTGAAGGAATACTGATCATCAAAAAGAAGGAAAAAATCTAAAAATACAACGAGTACAAAAATTGTATTATTGGATTTTACTTTCTCGCAAAACTCTGACTGTCCAATTAAAAATAAGTAAAATGACACAAATCCTAACAAACAAGCAGTTTTTCATTTTTTATAATGACTAAAAGAAAACAAATACAATTTGTTTGCTCATCGGTGTGACGCCGGTGATGTCAAAATCAGGTACTTGAGTAACAACGGCGTTTATAATTGGACGTTATATACCTACATCAAAATATTCTTACATCCCAGTTGGGAATTTCCTCTTAATATGAAAAGTTCCACGACTTCGTTTCCATTCTTTCTCCTCATCCTTTCTATATACTTTTCTATATCTGTGGAATTGTCAATTACGTGATGTGTTTCACAAAACCACGGGATGGTAGTACTTGCTAATACATTATAATAGGGTAGGGATGAAGCAAGAAACACGTACAAAACTCAAACATGAAAATTGAGGCATAATGGAAAAGGACAGGAGGAACAAAAAGGCAGACAAGTAGAAAAAATACAAGGAAAAAAGGTGAAATAAGGACTAAGAGGTAAGGCAAACAAGAAATGGTCCTTACTAACAGCCAGAGTCTTTTATATATATATATATAAATCGAAGTATAAGGACTTCAAGTCAAAACCTATTACCATACGTCGTCCCATTTCGTCCGCCAACTACGTTTGCACGTATGAACGATGACGTTTACAAATATGCTGACCACAGTGTTGATAAATGTGAAGTTCTTGCATAAAATGAACCAACTATTTTAGCTTTACCAAGCTACTATGACGGTTGTAGTAAAAAGTCACTTTTCAGTAAGAACTTAATTTCATTCTTATTAGTTTTTATCCTTTTTAATTCATCAGCACACTATTACAGTTCCAAGCACTAAGAAGAATATGATTCAAATAATATATGTATATAAAAGGATCCTACGAGGACGTTTAAGTAATAAAATTGAAAACGAGCTGAATTGTTGGTTACTATGTTTGAACTACCCCTTCTGCCTAATACATTTTTGATGATTTATATGTTTAAGAATTACAATTAAGCTGCCACGAACAGACTTGCCATTGTCTTAAGTTAAGAGGTTTTCATTTGAAGGAAAACGCACGAAGACGATAACAGATTTTAAAGCGGGACTGGAAATTATTTTAACTTCCGAAAGTTTTCACTCTTTCATGGAAACAAAACGATACGAAACTTAACGAATCTTAATTCCTGAACCAAATGCACAGCGTACTTGGGTAATCTGTTGTGTTAGCAATAAAAGTAATTAATATAATTGCAACTTTTGCGGGGGCCCTTTTATTGAAACCAAAAACTTGAAGCAACACCGCTTCAACTTATTTATATCTATATTTTAATCCTTTGTCTTAATAAATTGTGCAAGCTTAGTGTTTCAGCAAGTCGACATTTTTCTTTCGTTGTCAGGATTACCTATTTATATCCTTCCGCATTTTATTTGCCTTCAAGTTAGTATAGGTAGAACGGTTGATAAAAAAAGTTCAAAAAATATAAAAAGCGGCGTAAGTACGCGAGACTTTTTGGTATATTTTTTACTTTCTTATTTTTATATAGAGGGCCGCAAAAAATATTTACAATGTCAGATTGTGAACCCGACGGGAAAAACCTTTTATAGTTTATAGTTTGGGGTCGCGCAGATTAACACGAGGCCGAGAAGATGAGAAACTGTCGGGGAAAGCTCACTAAGAAGAGACGATGTGAAGTTACACGAATTAAGCAAAGTTCGCGACAAGACAAGAGCAACCGCTAAAAAGTTAAGATGTGCATAAGGAAACGAGGGACTACAAAGTTAAAAGAAAAAGAAAGGAAAAGAAAACAAATTGAAGAGCAGGAAAGGAAAACGAAGAAGAAACTACTTTGGGACACTGGATTAAAGGATCAAGAGACAAGCTCCTTATAACTCATTTTGAAGGAATGTGTTTTACTGTTTTATGAGTTATATTGGTAAGTTTATGAATAATAAGAAATCGGAAAAATTCGGTGAGCAATAATCTCATATTTATGATCAAATTATACAATATTCGGCTATGCTACCTATGGTGCCCAACCATTTTCTCACGTGCGTGCCTTCTTTCCTTCTCTGGGTTTTGGTCAGAAAAATACAAATAAATATTTCTGATAAAACTTGCGTATGGACTGTGCAATGACATTTTTAGAGTTGTTTGCTGTGCTTTGACCCCTCAAGGAAAGGTCGTTTCCTGAACCTGGAGTCGCAGCATTTATAAAAATCTGGGTAGCTAAAATTTCTCGAAATTTGGTGGAAAATTAAAAAGATGAGCTAACTTTTTAAAGCTGAGGTTGTTTGTTGTTGCCTTTTTTCTTAATTTAATTCATGCAAATGAAGAGAATCGTATCGAAAAAAAAAACAATTTACCTACTTGATTTCAAAGTTACAGAAAATTCAAAGACCAATATTTAAAGTAAAACTCCTAGCTCTGGCTGTTGCTCGATTTGCAAACTTAGTACTTCTCTCTCTTTCTCTTTCTTTCTGTTCGTTTCATCTCGACTGGTTCGTTTCCCTCGTTAACATTTGTTGTGCAAAATCTTGTTAGTTTCATGCGGATAAGAACGACTCCTACTCGGAAGCCACCAGGATCACCGGAAATTTTACGATTGGCCATCCGCATTACTGAGTATCGGATCAGATTAGCACCCTATTTAAAGAGTAGGTTTTCACCTATATTTCTGTAAAATGTTCTTCTTCTCCCTTTTGCATTTGTATAGGTAGTTTGTAGTTTCAGCATTACCAAGCACTGTTTAGTTGCTTTTTGCTACTTTTCCAGGAATGGAAACCACAATAATGGCCGTTAGCAATGGTAATTCTCCCTTGCTCCCTCATTGGACTTCCGTAATTTTATGACGGCATAAAGAGTTATCCCATTATGTATATCTTGCTCCAAGCATGGTCCTTAAATAATTAAATAATTCGCATATATTTTTGCATTTTACGTTGTTTCTCATTAATATCTGCTCTGTGATTAATTCTAACCGGAGGCAAAAACGGGGTGCAAATTGAAATTCACTATAAATGAACATTTTTATTTGAGACTTCTTAATGAAACTTCTTAAGGGTCGTAATTCTAAGTACGCGTATGCAACAAGTTTTCCTTTAGTTTCGAGTCGTGTTCCTTGTTTCCTAGTCTTGGAAAATTATTACCGAATTAGACTTATTATTAGTTTAGACAAGTCAAGCTTGTTGGATAGGAGTTATAAGCATGTATAGGGGGTTGGGCGGAATGAGGGCGATTCACGTCTCGATTTAACTTGCGTTCAAAATAGTTTCGGGTAACAAAGCAGAAATATTTAGCCAGCAACTAGCTTAACTTGGCTTAGCTATAATAATTTGATTTCCCGTTGGCTTAAACTTAACCCATATTTACCCCGACTCTGCAAATAATCTATTAACTTGGTCGCCTTGATTAGGTCGACTTGAATACATGCTCCAGCTGAAAACTACCGAGGACATGTACCTACGCATAACTCGGTTAAGAGAAGACCTAATGACAAACAACCAACAGTGAACAAGCAAGCTAAACGATTCAGCGATACTGGATCTTGGATGAGTCGTTAAGACACTGAAACCTTACGCCCCCGTTAAATCAGTTCAATTCGTCGTTCAACTAGCAATAGAAAATTTCGGGGATGATAACGACCACTAGCTTCCATATATGCCCAACATGGGGCACCAAGATGTAACAAAGTGACGGCGTTAAAGTATCTGTCTTTTCATATATATTTGAATGCTGTAACGACGGTTTAGAATTGTCGTAGATAATAAAGTATTACAAATTTAAAACGGAAAATACCTTATTTTGTAAGAAAACTCGAAACCATTTGACGACAATTCGAATGCTTCATTTGTTTCAACTGATGCGAATCAAATCATATATCGGTTTGATAACAGTCTTTTGGTTATCAGACGGAAGATTTACTGCAACTGGATATCGGAATCCATGAATCTTAATATTTCCGCTTTTATCTCGTTCGCAAGCGGTTTTATTGTTATGCCGGGTACTAGGACCGGCTGCATATTCACTCCGATTCGTGGAAAGCAACAGTAAGCAGTACAACGTGAATTGTATACAAATCTATCGGATGGCATAAATCACATGACCGGTCATCTGTATAAACCCTTGCGAATTTATGACAGACATCGATCACCAGTCTATGCACGGGACTGAATTGTTACTGGTGAACGGTTGTATTTAGGAGCAACTCGACTGCATTTGCCAAATCTAGCGAGCTTTAACAGATTCAGTGCATTAAACTCGATTTTCTATTCCAGCGAACTTTAAGTCATACTTAGAGACAATCGGGTTGAAGACTATATACAGATGTGGATGGAAAGATTCACTTTATCAATTCTGGATGAAGGACAAAATATATTAAACAAATAAATAATTTTCTTATTTATGATGACAAAATCATCACTAAATTGATATCAATTGAGGGGAGCACGTGTATTTGTCATATTCGTGGAAATATTCTAATTTGAAATGTTTGCCCGACAATATCTATAAGTTGGAACCTCAAAGTAGGCAACGCTCGTCGATAAAAACGTGATCCTATGCCAGGGGTCGCCAGACCGTGGCTCGAGAGCCGTTTACAGCTCTTCAGACATAAACTCCGACATAACAAAGCTTTCAAAAGTGATGCAAGATCACAGTTTTAACTAACATTTAAATAGAAAATGTCTCTCTGACAGCTTCGTTTCACAATTTCACAATTTGTCTCTTTTCACTCGAAAGTCTGCCGTCCCCTCTCCTATGCCACTAACCATTGAAACAGCCTTTCCATGACTTCAACCTGAACTTAATATTATGGCAGCCGAATCAGTGGAATTTCCAGTATGCAATAAAGACTTTATGTTTGGCGTGAGATGACTTCTTCTATATTTCGGTACCAAATAGTCTACAAAGCACGTACATAAGAAAGAGTTGTTTAAAACCCCAAGTCCCAAGTCCCAAGTTCCAATGTTTGATTTTTATTGCTTATTCTTTCAATTTCATTGCTTCTCATTCATATATTCCCCACTTTACACAAGACGAACTCAGCGGTTCTCTACAGGTCCCAGTATTTCAAAACAATAAATTCACTTATGTGAGCAATTTAGATCACCCTGTAAAATTCATTGATTTTTCACTTTTGTCCCATTTCCGTTGCTTATTTCGCACCTACTTCCAATAAACTTTATTTAGGTGTGAACTAGATGGTTACTGAACATAAAGTCTTAAGTTAAATGTATACAGCTTTCAATGACAGTTGCAAATTGGTTATACCTGCCAAAAGGTAAAAACTTTAGAGTTTCCCGGATTCATGGATTCAAGACTTAGTCATAAAAAAATTGAAAAAGAAAGTTACATAGTTTTTGAAAGTGTTTGACAAAAATCTTTGTACGCGTAAAGATGTTTGTGATGCTTTGGGAAGTGATATAAGAATGATTTCACTTCATATTTCCCAACGAACAGCAATAAATTACTGAAAACTCGAAAGAGTCTTTACAGGCAACGACACGTATGATAGAAACCTCTTCAACGCCGCATTAAGCAGGCGTTTGGCGTCGACAGCAAACTTTATACTTGTCGTTGACACCTAGTTAAATTTAAATTGACAAATTCAGCATAAAATTACAATTTATCGAAACTTTACGAGTTGTATAATTAATGCAACAAATTAAATTCGTTTATAGCTGCACAATATGTTCATCAATTAAGTAAATGTTAGTCAAAATCAAAGTAATCCTTATTTATTCGTATAATGAGACAAAACTGGCTGAGCGCTATAGGCAACCAGGCGGGCGACTTGTTTCACTTCTATTCGTGTTACCTCAGACTTCCTCGTTTTGATACGTGTCAGCAGCTCCACGAGTCATTTCGAGCGCCACTTAGTTCCGATCGTTTCTCTTGCGCCGTAACCTCGCCAATTGAGGGCACGCTCTAGGCCTGGAGTGTCCGAAGCCTTCCGGACTCGCGCCTGCTGCTTTAGGTAAACAAACAAGCGTTTCACTTTGAGGCCTCTGATTTCTGGTTACTAATATAGTATCTTTAGATTCTTATGTTCGTTTTACACGTACCTGAGCCGTACGTCCAGGTGTGCCGGACTGCCGGTTAATAAAGAGACCAACGAGACAGAGATCTCAAACCCATCAGCTTTGTTACAATAAAATTATAAAATAACAAAAATATTGTTAAGTAAAATTTCATTAATTTCAATCCAAATTTGAATCTGTTCCAGAAAATGGTATCATATTCTGAAACAGAGACAACCTGTGCAGTACATTTTAATATATGTTAGTACAATGTGTTAATGTCCTCGTTTTTGTTACATTTCTATTTCATCAACTTCAACTTGAACATCTGTTCTAATGTTAGGGCAATCAATTATCCGAAGTTGTGGGCCTCGTAGCATAACTGAAAAGCGCGGGTCCTAATTTCGGCGTCTCTTTCGTATTTCGCATTTTATATATGTATTTATTTTTCTTTTCACTTACAAGCAAGGTTCACGTCCAATATGTTTTCCGTTGCTTTACTGTTTGGTTCTGCATCCTTTTTTTTCATCCTTTTTCGATGATAGAATATCTTGTTATAGCCAGATACTGAAAATACGTCTTCGGCTTGATTAACTATAGCAATAACTGTCGGGTACGGAGTTACGCGGAAGCCCCTCATCCAACGTTTTACTTTATTATAGTGGAGCCAAAGCAACGTACCAAATTTACCAATGTATATCAGTAAAGGAACGGGAACGAAACGAGCTTATAGGGCCAAAACCAAGCGACATTCCATCGACCGTATATTTATATCATCGCAGGAATACATGACTCTTCTCTCTGGCTCTGCTCTGTGCTATTTAATAAAGGACATATTAAGGCCATCTACCTTACACATACTTATGTTATCGTAATTTGCCTCCCCAAATTCAATTAATCTAACATCATTTTATTTTATTATTAGGTAAATATTAGAAAAAAATTATATAGATCAGAATTTTTTTTATCAACATTTTTGAACGATTCATTATTTTTACTGAACCACCAGCATAATAAAGTGCTATCTCGTTTTTTTCGCAATATACTTTTTCTTCATCATCTGACCCGGTTTTTGAACGAACATATATTGCAAACCTGCATTTTGCGGAAAATTACGAGATACATAAGTCATATAGCAAGACGAAACTAGCAACACCTTTACTTGACTGAAGATTGGTGACTATACACACACAGAGAGACATTTACTACGAAAATGTGAAGAGATATTTCAAAACTAAAACTAGGTATTGCCTACCCAAAGGCAAAGCAAAAATCATAATTTTAAATTTCCCAATCAGACATACTGCTGCTGAAGATAAATCCGGTACTGTTAGGAGAAGGAAACCCGGAAGAACCGTAAATGTGGGCCACATCCCAACGCATTTTGTTTAACATCAGGCAGCAGGCTTGTATCTAACAGTGCAGCGTATTTCGCTTGGAGAACGCCAAAATTTATGATAGCATGGTTCATAGTGTTATGGTTATTATTAGTTAGAAAATGAGAGCTCCAATTTGTTAGCCTCATTTTTACGAAAAAAAAATGTTATATTCCCACTTTGATAATTTAATATCTAGTTTTGAACTTAGTAGGTTGAATAGGTACTTACCTGTAATTCACAAGGACGGATTCTGGTAATAAACTGGGTAATTACCCCGTCACCCCCGCCCTCCTCTTCTAGCCTAGTAATAATACCTGGATCCGCCTTTGGCAATTCGATTGATTTATTAATGGAACGACGAGATTAATTATAAAGACTGGAAAGGAGCTCATTAGATCATGTAATGGATTCTCACAACTATGTTTCACCTATTTAATTCAGGCCTATAGCTGTTAGATGTCATACTTATCGTGGTATCAAACAAAGGTGACTGGTGCAATTGACTCTTGGATTTTAGTTTCAGTGTAGTTCCATGGCGAGACGCACAGACAAACTAAATTCCGAGAGGTCTCATATACCTAATTAAACCTCTGATTTAAAACCCTAACTCCTCTTTGTATACATATACCTAGTCGTACAATGTGAGGATATAGCCATAGCGGCATTTAAAACCGTATCGTAGCGTTCTGTGGGGTTCTAGAAGGGTAGTACCTCCTATACCTTTTAAAGAAACGGCAGTGAAGATGAAGAGCTGGAAGAAGAAGGAAATTAGAACAGTTTCGGGATGTGCGAAAGTGTTTCTGTGAGCCTGCTTTAATCCTCCCTTTAGAGGCCTCCAGGACGCAATTAACGTACTCTCACTTCTTCATTAATGATTTCAATGTGAAGATGTAAACGCATTGTGCTTTTACCGTTGTATGCAGTACTTTAAAACATCAAAGAGTATCCGCAATACTCGTAGACGCCCTTCCCGTCGTTTCAATCCCATTTGCTTCTTTCTAATAACACCTAATCTTCAATTAAATTTATGACGCCTCGCGGTTTATTTATGTTTCACGAAGTTCTTTCGCATGAATTTTGACGTTCTTCGTAAGATGCAAAGAATAAGGCCAATGGGCCAATGGGGTAATAGAACGTAATCCTGCAAGATTTGCTTTAAAAATGTAGGCGCAACTAAAGATAAAAGAAAAATACAGCAAACCATCCTAAGGTGGCTATTATGATTCCCAAAAGAACAGGACCCGAAAACTTTGTGACCACTTCTGTCAAGTATTTGAATTGCAAACTAGGACGTTATAACGGCAATTTTGTCACAGTATGTTGAAAAAGGAATCAACCAGCCCGAAGGAATCCCGTTGCCCCGGAACGAAATAGAAAGAAAGACAATCCGCGATGCCGATGCGAACGATAAATAAATATGAGCGGCGGACACAAAAAGGAACGTCCTCCCATCTAAGCCGGTAGCACTTGTTAATAATTCAAAAGTTATTTATCGCAAAACTTTTATCGATAACGGCCCGACCTTCCTATTTATCCACATTTCGAACCATGCATATACAATTCTGGTGGATCGCTCACCAATCTATATCGGATAGGCCTTCAAACGAGTTTCAAATATGCATGAGTTCTAAATTACTTCTTTACGTATCGGTACTCTTATGAAATGGAATGAGGCGTTCGTTACAACTTGCTGTCGAAATCGAGTCAAGGTTGCTTTTCTTAGCTAGGCGACCGTAATACGCAACTAATTCTCCTTTTGCAAATGGGGCGCTAGTTGAACGAGGGACCCTTTGAGTAGACAATTGTCTTCAGAAAATACTACTGTGGAAGGAATGATGGAACCGAAAAGGAAACTTTTGATTAAGCGCTCGGGAAGCTCATTCTAGTCGTTTGCGTGTGCCGTAATTCGGCCCGAAATTTTATACTTTGTGAAATTCATAGAACAGAATTCAACACACACTCTCTCTCTCTCTCTCTCTCTCTCTC
>JARJEB010001822.1:0-12458 GCA_030264535.1 Liometoxenus newtonarum
AGCGCCGGCAGGCAATTAATCTACCTTGCACCAAACGAGCCAGCGCAATGCTCCGCCAATCACGTAAGAATCTCAAACTTCTTACAAATTTTCTTACAGGACATTGTCCTCTAAACAAGTATCTTCAAACAATCGGTGATGAAGCCCTACTTGGAGTAGATACCATCAACATGTCCCGTGTTGGCAGCTTACCGCTCACCACTCTGCTGCAGTTGATAGACCTAGTGTAGTGGATGGACTAGTAAGCTGATTATGGAGGCGAACAATGGGCCCATCTTCGCGGCCCAAGTGCAATGGAAATAGCCACACTCCACCTGCAATCTACCACATCAGATTCTAACTTAAAATTTAATTAAGCCAACTTATTTACCTACGTGAATATGTGTACTTACACCAGATTTCGCCATTAACACTCTCCCGCAGCCATTACACAAAAACTACTTTCTATGAGTCTGTTAAACACTTACTAGCATTTCAGAGACATCACATCAGTTTCATGGTCTTTTAGAGGCTGGCATCGATCCAGATTTATCCTCAAGTCCCTGGAAAGCGAACCCCTTTGTGAATTCATCGCGGAACGATTTTTCTTTGGTAGGTACGTTTGGCTTCCTTTTGATGATCATTCAGCTCATTCTTGTCACTGAACACTATATGGCAATGCTTACATTTATTCCAATGCATTCCTTCATCGTGCATTTTTCTACTGTGAGATTATCAAAATCGCTGCTATCTGTCTTCTCTTCACTTGCTATTTCTATGTGAGAAATAGCAATTTCTTTATTATTGACCTTTCCTTTTCACACTCCTTCTTTCAGTATTCTTTCCTCAACTTTAATTTCTGTATCAGAAATTAGCATACCCAATTCGTCCATTTTGCTGGATTTCTCATTTTCCTTTCCTTCTAGTAATTTTTCTCCATCAATTATAATTCTGGTAGGTGCAATACTTATTTCATCAATTAATATGTGGCTGCTATCTCTGTTTTGTTTCGTAGCTATTTCTGATTGAGAAATGGTAATTTCTTCATTATGGCTCGTTTCTTCTTTTTCCATTTCTTCTAGAAATTTTCCTCCATCAATTACAATCCTGGAGGGTGCAATACTTACTTCTTCAATTTTTACGTCACTGCTATTTGTGTTCTGTTCAGTAACTATTTCTGTGTGAGAAATAGTAATTTCTTCATTATTGCTCGTTTCTTCTTTTTCCGTTCCTTCTTGAAAAATTATTTCCTAAATTTTAATTTCTTTATACGAAATAACCATTCCCAATTCGTCAAATTTGCTGATTTCCACATTTTCGATTTCTTCTACGAATTCTCGTTAATACGAGAAGTAAACAAAACTAAGAAGGCGCTGGCTGCTACTTCTAAATGGTCCCAACCGCTAAACCTTTGCGCTAAGCTAACCTTAATTTTGTGTTAGTGTGTTCGCGCAAGTTTTTCGAAGGTTTTTCGTAATTATTTTCTGCATTATTTACTTCGATGCTTTACTGTGATATATTCTGCTAGATCTTTTATCGCAAATTGTTAATTATTATAAAGGTACCTGCGTTACTGATATACAAGTATAATATAGATATGGAACTAATGAGTACCAGAAGTATTTAAGTATACTGTCGAAGGTGTATATTTTTCCTATGAAATTAATACTAGTCTATGTATATACAAACCAAAAATCGTTGTCAAAAATACTAGTAATATTGCAATCAGAAAGCAAAAATATATTTATATCGTATTGCCTCTGAATGGGCATAAATACTATTTCATAGTAGAACGTCCACGCACTGCATGAAGGAAAAGATTTGCAGCAGACATTTTCTCAAGTCTGCATTTCTTCCTTTTAAATAAGTTTGCTCTACCATTACCATGGACATCAAGAAAGGAAATATCTCAGGAATTTATAAAGGATTGAAGAAAATAGCAGTTGCTAACACATCCTTTTTTGCAGAACCACCCGATGTTTCTCTTTCCTTCGATCGGCCATCCACCTCTACACCCAAGGTTAATATCCAATATGCTACTACATTCTAGCTTGTCTGAGTTCATTTTTTGTTTACAATTATCATTTGACTTTGGTTCAGGAATTACAAAACTGATAATTTAACATTAACGACTTTGACACCACGAAAAAAGAAAATGCTTGCCATAATTCAAAGAAGAACCAATTTCTAAAATTTAATCTTCAAAAGTTCGCATCAGCTTTCCACAATTAAAGAGCTGGTCAATATGAATATAAAAAACTCGCAACTTTTAGAAAATGTGCTTAGTGGTAAATCAATTACTTTAAAATTTAATGGTTTCTGCTTTTAATTCGTTCTTTCCAGGTTTATCAAAACCAATGCAGTCGCTGATATTGTAGCAGATACAGGCGTCTAAAAAGAAACCAGCCGTCCTGGAGTGTGGATGACAAAGTCTTGGCCTTAATTTTATATAAGAAAAGTCAAAGAAGGGCGACAGATATGACATTTTGCCTTCCAAAGCCACGTTTTAAATAAAACCCTGCCAGCATAAAACTTTGAGCCTGGCATAAATCATATGCTTTTTAATAAATATCTGCTTAGCGGAAGCTATCGAGTGTGATGGCCATGGCGACAGACATTGCTTTCTGCTATTCGATGAAATGTCCATGCGTGAACATTTTCATTATAACCGCAGCGCAGTGATGGTGTGTTGACAGGTGTGGAGGATTACGGCAATGAGAGGACAAATCAAATTGCAAATCATGCCTTAGTCTTTTTGGTGCAGGGAATAAGGAAAGAGTGGAAAAATCCTTCTCTCATTACTTTGTGCGCGGAAGAGTTAAGACTGAAAAACTCATTGAATTATTTAACTTTCGTCGCCCGAATGTAAGCTGCCACGCTATGACTCAAAGTTTGAGCTGCAATTGAAACCTTTGTGCATCCTATGAGAAAAAGTTATAAGTGTTGAAATAGAGAACGTATTTTTTGTTTTCCCTCGAATCGCAAATGTGTGTTTTGACATTTCCGTTATGTGCCCTAGTGCCCTTCTTTACCGACCGATTTTGTTCATTTATTCGCAAGGTTGTATAGTTGGTAGGATCTCTACCAACGTACTAAATTTTATCCCAATACGTTGTTAGGTTTGCCCGGAATTTTGCTCTCTCACACACACACACACACCTCACTCAAAAAACGACTTTTTTGGACTCAGGGAAGCGAGATTCGTGGAGATCACTTGAAAATTTGGACCGATTACATAATATTTCCCTACTATACCTTCGGTAAGTCAGAAAAAATAAAGGAGCAAACAAGTTACAAAATATTTTAATGAATCAATTAAATACTGTATAATATTATTTAATTCTATAATTATTTGATTTAAAATAGGTGGAAAAACCTGAAGATGATTTGAAAATTTAAATTTTATTTGAATTTCGTGCTCACAATATAGGCAACTTAATTGACAATTAGCGCACAATTCTGGTATTAGCGAAGATAAACAAGATATTGCTTGTTTGCTGTTTATATTGTATGAATTTAATGAAATCGAACATTCAGTAATAATTAAATTCCTTCATAGATTTAGCTTTAAAAGCTGTAATTTATTTAAATTTTTGTTCAATAATTAATACTTCAAACTTAGGTAACCCAATTTACATAAAAACACGTGGGTGACGTGTGGTGGGCACTAACATAACCTAACTAAGGCAAGTCTTGTGGAGAGTCTTGCTTGTTTCTCGCTCGGATTCTCGTGGTTTTTGTTTATTGAATAAGAATAATTATTAAAAAATGGCTGAATTATCGGGATTTGACGATCCTGATCAAAACCCAGATGAAAATGAAGTGATCAAAAAGAAAATTAATAAGAAAGGTGGTGGGTTTCAAGCCATGGGACTGAGTTTCAATATTTTGAAGGGAATTACCAAAAGAGGATACAAAATGCCAACGCCAATTCAACGAAAAGTACGCATAATTAGGGCAATACATTCCGCATTATACAATTAATTACTTATTATGTTTTAGGCAATACCTTTAGTACTGGAGGGACGAGATGTAGTTGCAATGGCTAGAACTGGTAGTGGTAAAACAGCCTGTTTTCTAATACCTATGTTTGAAAAACTTAAAATTCGCTCCGCAAAAGCAGGTGCTAGAGCTTTAATATTATCACCCACACGTGAATTGGCTCTACAGGTATTTTATTCAAAAATTATACATAATTTTATACCTCAAATAATAGTATATTATTATATGAGCGATTATAATAGCCATTACTCACGAAGATGATGTTTGAGTCCACGAGCCGCCGGCGAGTAGCGCAATTCATCTGATTGAGCAATGGCCATTATCGCGAATATAGTAAGTACTATGCTTTTTCTACACCTTGCACTATTTTTAACACAAAATACAAATTGTGATTTCTCGTTGAAGCAACCAACGAACGAGCACTAACTGACAAGTGAAACAGTATGGCGGGCGATACACATAGAGCTATGGTGGGAATTCTTCGGGTTCTTTCGAGATTTTAGTTCATATAGATAAGTTGGGTCGGTCACTTCAAATTTGTTAAATTTTGTTGAACTTTAAATGATCTTCGAAAATACGCGATCGATGTTATGAAATTGACAGAATTTCTCGGGTTCGTTCGAGATCTTAGATCATATAGATAAGTTGGATTGGTCACTTCAAATTCGTTAAGTCTTGTTGAACTTTAATACGCGATCAATATCAATTTTATTTAACTCACGGTAGTTAGTTATGAAATCCATAACTCACGGTAGTGAGTTATGAAATCCATAACTCACGGTAGTGAGTTAATAAAATCCATAACTCACGGTAGTGAGTTATAAAAATTGAGTGCTTTTCTACTTGTGTTTCAGACTTTGAAATTTATCAAAGAGATAGGTAGATTCAGCGACCTCCGAGCTTCAGTTATATTGGGAGGTGATTCGATGGAAGACCAATTTTCAGCAATTCATGGAAATCCAGATATAATTGTCGCAACACCAGGTCGTTTCTTGCATGTTTGCGTTGAAATGGACTTGAAACTCAAAAACATTGAGTATATTGTGTTTGATGAAGCTGATCGGCTGTTTGAGATGGGTTTCGGTGAGCAATTATCTGAAATCGTTCACCGTTTGCCTGATGCGCGCCAAACTGTTTTGTTCTCCGCTACGTTACCCAAAGTCTTGGTTGAATTTGCAAAAGCTGGACTTAGCGATCCGGTCTTAATAAGGTAAACTTAAAATTACCCAATAACCAAGCAATAATTATTCAAATCTCTTCTTAGATTAGATGTGGAAAGTAAATTACCAACAGGTCTCCAACTATGGTTTTTTACAGTACGACCGGAGGAAAAGTTAGCAGCACTTTTGGTACTTTTAAAGACACATATTGATGCGGACCAACAAACTATAGTATTTGCTGCAACAAAACACCATGTCGATTACATCCACATGATATTAGATCATTTTGGTATTACGAATACATACATTTATTCCAACTTGGATCCATCTGCACGGAAAATCAATTCAGCGAAATTCAGTCATGGCAAAGTGAAAGTTTTGGTTGTTACTGACGTTGCGGCACGGGGTATAGACATTCCGCATCTCGACAATGTGATTAACTTCAACTTTCCAGCCAAATCGAAGCTGTTCTTACACAGAGTTGGTAATATTAATTTTTTGTCATTATATTCTAAATTTTAACTATTACGACCTCTTATGATGATTTTAGGACGTTGTGCTCGTGCCGGTCGTTCTGGTACTGCATATTCTTTAGTGTCCCCTGATGAACAGGCATATTTGTTGGACTTGCATCTGTTTTTGGACCGTCAGCTGTCTTTAACGAGTGCTACGAACAATTCAGGGACGATCGGACGAATGCCCCAAGCATTGATTGAGGAGCAACACAGCGCGTTGATGACTCTGCACGAAATACGTTCAGATATTAAAAGTGCGAAGAAAGTGGCTGCAAACGCATATCAACAGTATTTACGTTCTCGGCCGCCCGCGTCCACTGCTAGTAACAAGAGAATGAAGGAAATTTCGTTTCGTTCGGTTGGAGTGCATTGTCTGTTTAAAAATGAAAATAATGATATGGAAATTCACAGGGAGGATATTTTGGACCAAATGAAGATATACCGACCACAAGGTGTACGTACATTTAAATTAAAAGAAAAACATTAAATTGAATTGTTTTTTTAAGACAGCTAACCGAATTTAAGTGTTTAAGTTTTAAGCTGATCCACCGGTTCATATGTAATATTAAATTACAATTAATTTTTCGATTAGTAAGTAATTTAATCAGTGATGGCAAGCCGGGTTGCACCGGTGCAAATAAACACGGTTTGCACCCGTTCGCACCGGGTCTAATCAAACGTTTGCACCCTGAGGGTGCAATCAGATTACCGCCATAACCTTAAAAATTAAAATTATTTGAATCTTTTTGGCAAATAACACGCCATCCAAAGATTGCACCGAGTGCACCCAATTGGTGCATTCATCATTGCACCCGGTGCATTGCTTTCGGTGCAATCAAATGATTGCACCGCTTGGACACAATTGGTGCATTCAATCATTGCACCCGATTCTTTGGGTGCATAAACATTTGCATTAATATGTGACACCGACTAATTAAAGTATACTCCGGGTGGGATCGAACCACCATCCACGGCATTCTAGGTCTGTACACCCGTATCACTGGTTCGGTTCCACCCGGAGTATAATTTAATTAACTGTAATTTAATATTACAGATAAACCGGGAGATAAGCACTCTTAAATTCGGTTAGCAATGTTAAAAAGGCCATTCAATTTAATACCTTCCTTTGCATAAAATTTCTAGTCGAACAAATTCACTTAAAAACATTATTGTGTTCGCCCGAACATATTCAGCAAATTGCGATGAAATAAAGCCGTTCATAATCCAAATTGAAGTACAAACTTCAAACTTATATTGTCCTGTTTCACAAATACGCGACATTCGAGCTTCCTGCAACATGCTTACCAATCACTACAATCAATTCAAATTCGGCGCGCATTTGTGGGAGGAACACTTGATGAATGTGTTCGGTGAACGCAGTACAGCCTCAAATTGATTATGTACATTTTAGACAATTTTTGAAATTTGCGGCAAAAACAAATCCCAAGACTATATTGCAATGAAGCAAAAACGTGCCTGTCATAAAGCGAAAATTGAAGCGCATCATCAGAAAGTTGACAAGTCTGAGAAACAAGAAGATAAATCAGTTACCTCATTACCTGGAAGCAACATGGAGGAAATTGAGGAGACATTTAATGAAATTATCGTTCCCAAGAAGCCAAGAATCGATGATTTGTACAGAGTAAGAGCAAAAAAGTTTAGATGGGAACTAAAACGAGATGATTATTATATTCCGTATCAACCTGCTGATAAGCATACTGAAGAAGGGTAAGTACATGCGCTGGTAGAGGTAATTTTTGTAAATGCATTGATTTTCGTGATTAGTTTGTCGGTGAATTTCCAACAAGAAGCATCTCGCGTTCAATTGGATCTTACGGCCGATTCGACGAACGCGATGAGGAGAAACAAACAGCATACCGTATGGGATCGAAAGAAAAAGAAGTTTGTCGCCGATACATCGAATTCGAAAGTTGGCAAGATCAGAACGGAATCGGGTGCGTGGATACCCGCTACTTACAAAAGCAATCGGTATTCGCAATGGAAGGACAAGACTAAAACGGCTGAAACTGAGGGATCTGATGATGATGATGATCATACACCAACTCCTGCCACAAATGGAAGACAACCTAAAGGTATGTATAATTTACATGTTTTCCTGTTAAATTCTGAAAACACAGAAATAATCTGTAATTATTTGCGGTTTAGATTTTATGAAAGGACGTCCCAACACACATTGGGCCCGACATAATGAAAAAGTAGCTATGAAATCGAAGCGGTCTGAGTTGAAATCAACTGATCAAATTTTGAAAGCGCGGAAATTGGCGGAAAAGAAAAAGGCGCGTCAGAATGGAGGCAACAGGAAGAAACGGGGTGGAGGCAAGTCTAGAAGAAAATAAGTTTCCACACATCTGCTTGTTGTTAGAAACGTATGAATTACACAATTAAATTATCTAAAACATATTTACACAATCTCAAAACAAAAACAAAAATATTTCATCCTCTTCATGTACTTTATACTTGTAGCGAATTGCTGTAACAAGTTCGATTTGATTGATTTCTCCTTGTTTTTTGTTTGCAGTTAATTATGTATTTTTGTATATCCGAGTTGTTCATAATAGAAATAATTATGATACAGCTTTATAGCATTCCAAAACCTTTGGAATAATTAATTGCCTTAAGTAAGCGATCTTTAAGCTTTTGCTTTGTCAGATATTCGGGCAGCAAAAGTACGTTAAAACAAGTATGCGCGGTGGGCAAACGATCCGAATCGGGACCGTTTCGCGCAATCACCAATTTCAACTTACTTAGTCCACCGATTGGCACTCTGTCACTTCCAGTCGTAAACTGTAACAATTTACGTTTGTCTTCATTTGTGAAGGCATGTACTATCGACCAGAAATTACGGATGATCATTGTTTGTCGTGTGTAACCACCGTCGTATTCGGTTGAGTCTTCTAATTCATCAAAATTAAAATTCTACAAATCAAACAATTAATTCCATGGTACTGTAGCTGTAACTCAAGGAAGTTAATACCTTACTGCCGCATATTAACAACTCCACTTCTTCAGGACGAAACAGTAACTCTAAGGGTGATTCGTCTGTTACCATCTGGAAGCCTTTATAGAAGGCTTTGAACTGTTTCTCAACGGATTTGTTCAGCAAAAAGTCCGCGTACAAATTAACAAATTCGTGTTTATTCTCTTGCGTCACGTTGATGGTGTCGCCTTTATCAAGAAGATCAAAATGCAGTAACGTGCCAAAGACATCTTGATAATTGACTCTGAACGTCTGCATGAATACTTCTTCCAAGTCTGGTTCAGTGTATTCTAACATTTGTTTCAAACTGTTGTACAAAGTCTAAAATGTAACCAATCAGCAATGATTTTATAGTGAGAATGAGGTTTGAATATTTACCGGATTCCAGTCCTGCAAATCTTCAAACGATCCCAATATCCCCATCAACTTTCTATATAGTACAAATGGAAAATTAACAGCTAAGATGACATTATTGTAAATTGCAAGGCCAAGAACAATCCCAATTAGCGTAAATTGTGCTTCAGTTTCGAAACTTGTTGGATTGAACCACATAGTTTGTGATTCGTTCTGATTGACGAACATGCCGTAGTCCGGATTGAAGATCTCTTCGATGACTAGCTGAAAGAACTCTTTCGACACGCCGCCTTCATCAATTCCCTGCTCCCCTTCGAACTCCACGACGAGTTGCTTTTTCAGGTCTAGTGGATTTTCCATGGAAATCATTTCCAACTATAAACATTTTCAACCAAATAAATAACTAAGAACAAATGTTTTACGATACACTTACCTCTACTAAAGCATCGTCAATGATGTGATCTCTTCGTACACGCAGCCGAAGATATGGATTGCTCGGATTACCGGACACACTTTGAAAAAAACTCAACCGCCTCTCGCTAAACATTCGTATTCTATTGTCGTAATAGAGACCCAGGGCTTTCGTTGCCGGCGTGAGGATAAACGGGTAATTCATGAAGCTGAATTTGTTGGGTGTGTGTGATTTGTAATTGGCGAAGTCTTTGTCCATTTCGACGGCGTCACTTAGCGGCTCATTGTAAAATTCGGTTAACGGGAGGAGCGGCTTACGACAGTCAAGCACATGGACACCTAATTCCACAGCTAAATGTATGAGCAAAAAACCAAAATTGTTAGACGTTTCAAAATGGCGGTAAATCATATTTACCAAGTTCATCCAAGAAATGATCCATTCTGATCAACTTATTGCCATAATAATTGACTTCGTATCGTTCCGGACGGAGTTCAGGCGATTCCAGAACACCGGCTAAAATATTTGCGTAGTAGACAACCTACAAATATACAATTGTTGTACATTTATATAAAGGACTGTATACTTAACCTCGAATATTTGCTACTGCGCTTGCGCAATTACTAGTTACGCACTTACTTTCATAAGTTTTGTAGCAGACGTAACAACATTCTCTTCCTGTACACAAAAATCTGGATGGAACTGTGTCAATATAACTCTAAGTGTAACAAGTTGCTGTAGATTTTCAAGCAGCAGTTTCAAACTCAACGCCGACCCCGAATTGGACCACATCAACGCGAGTTTCGCCTGTACCTCGACGTTTATCCACTTGGTAGCCCGACACAAGGCCGGAAAGGCAGTTTCAAGAAAATCTCCTGTGCCCAAGACAGGTATTTCATAAATTACAGTCAGTACGTGAACGATAGCGTCGTTCGAGTATAAGTTCGTATTCCGATTTTGCAATTCCATCTGTAAGTATCCAGCTAGCGTTACGAGAGCATTAACCATTGCACCCTCTGTGATATTGCTAGGTAATCGATCCAACAACGCAGTGTATGATCGTCTCAGCGCTGGATAGTCTAAAGGCAAACGGCTCATACTTGCATCAACACGCGCTGAAGTGCTCACACAACTATCCTCATCTTTATCCTTTTCTCCTTCCAGCGAACGAACATCTTCCTTCTTGAGCGTGGTTAGATCGCCGATACCTTCAATCGGTGAACTGCTTTGTGTCTGTCGGAAACTTCGCACCAATGAATCAATACTACTGAACACTTCTCCCAATGTCCGTATCAGTTTTGAATAGTTATCACTTGCTTCACACTCATCAATTATTTCGTATAGTTTCTCTTCGGTTAAATATGGTATTGATTCAGCTGAAAATAGATCTTAAAAAGTTACCTCTTTCGAATCTCTTGCAAGCACACAAATCACACAGAGACACACAATTCATACCAATTGTAACATCTAGTTTATTATTTGATCGGCTTGTCGACTCTTTACTCATCATTGGTGCAGCTAAATCATTGCAGGGCATTGCCGATATTTCTAACTTATCACCTATAACACTTTCACTATCTGTTAGTATAGAATTATTTGTTCGTGGCATCTTGTTTCGATGTGATTCGCACAGTCGTGCATCTTGTGAGAATAACTGAATAGCACGGGCTGCTGCTTCATTCGGTGTGAGGTTCTTTACCTTGAACAAAAGTTGGTTTTATTTATAGATTATTTACTTACTACTTATATATTTGCTAAATATTTGTTTTTTTTTGGGTATTAAGGTGATTGACTCACTTGACCACTGGACGCACAATATTTGTTATCACACATTGGATTACCACAGCCATCAGTCAGCTGATAAAAGTATCTTTCAATCAATGATTTCGCCGTGGCACGTTTCATCTCGTCCTCTTTGTTATCGACAATTGTATCGCTTGAGGATGCTTCTTGATTGCTTCTATCACAGAAATCCATTGTAACTTTTTTGCATTTAGCAGTGAGTCGGGATCATCCTGCAAGCAAGGATGACATTCAAATTTGACATTAAAAAAACATAACCTCGAAATTCTAATTTTGGATTTTTAATTTTAACCTCGGTTTTAACATCAAATCGAACAACAAATGAAAGTTATTCGTAGTCAGAGTACGTAATTCTACGTTATTTTGCAGTTAACACAACTGAATATCATCAACGGATAATTAATTTTTAATATTACTTTTTATGTGTTTATTTACAGGATTTATGAAGATACAAACTCGGAAATAAATGTAAACACGTTGAAATTCGTGAAAAATTGATATACTCGTATGTACCTGATTTCGAAATAGCACACTAGAAACATTTAGAGTAACTCTAAACTTCTGAGTGTAACTCCGAGTAGTTTAAGGGACATGTTCAAAGCAGCTATAAATTTGAAAATTAATTCACTAAAATCGAATATCTCTTATTCTGTGCTGCGCAGAATAAAAGATATTTGACTAAAATTTATATTTTATTAGTTAGCAATGTCTCATAAGCACGTGAAACATGTTCGCTTTGGAGAAGTGAGCGCTGAGAATCATGGCAATACAGAACGTACAACGTACAGAATCCAAAGCGAACAACAAAAAATAGCGCTATAAGCGCGTAAAGCGTCCAAAGCGAATACAGCCTATGTCTATAGTTAGCGGTAAGGTAAGCCAACATCAAAGACTCTGGGCTCTAAGGTAACTGTAGCATCCGCTACGTCTCCGCTAGATTCGTAGCTAGATTGTAGCGGTGTGTTAAAAATTTCCCTAAAAGAAAAATAAGGAAACCGAGAAGGAAACTAAAGCACAGAACGAAACCTGAAACCGAAACCAAGATGGAAACAGAATAACGAGCATAATAAAGAGCTTAGCGTTAAGTTACGACATGCTCCAGGGGTTTCGTCTTGTTTCGTACCATCTCGTGTCCGCTTGCGTAGAAGCGCATTCGTAAGTCACCGAACCGCTCTCGAACCGCTGCCACTGCAGCGGCTACGTAGCTGCTACGTCTTACGAATGAGCCCATTGTTATA
>JARJEB010001825.1:0-11921 GCA_030264535.1 Liometoxenus newtonarum
TCGACCTGGGGTCAACGGATCTCCACGAATCAAGGAAAAATAAGACTTTAATTTTTTGCATGATCACCTTACTTTCCTATACCTACATACCTTCGGTATGTGGCCGGAAAGTAAAAAGATGGCGCCTTATATATTCTCTATTACTTTATAAACAACATGATAATTGAAATTAATTAATTCAAATTATTGATCACGCAATTATTCTACTGAATATGCAAATAACATCTTTCCGTCAGTGCAAGGCCAGAGACCACAATAAAATATGCAAAAGATGATATACTGAGTGTTTGTGAAACAAAACAAAAGAATAATCAAACATGGATACTAAAATGTAAATTGAAAGATACTTTAAATACGCATTCAAACTTAAATACACGAAACGATATACGACTCATGCTAACATAAAAGAAAAACAAAATGTTAAACTTTATGAGTGTATAATATGCAAAAAATTCCATTCGCAATTGAGTTCAACTTGCATGTCGTAATTGCATATTTCTTATTGAATAATGAAATTGTCTTTGTTCTTAAACCACTTACATGCAAATATATTAAATGAAATGTATGCAAAAGGATAAAATAAGCATTAAATGTGTAAATGAGTATTTTAAATACGTATTTATACAGTGTGTTTTTAATAACTATAGTTCAAGCATTTAAAGTGCTGTTCCTAAAAAATTAGGTTAAGAAAATTCTTTCGTAATTATTTGGAAGTTAGATTACCTACATTAAAACGATTTATAGCTTATACCAGCGTTTCTCAAACTTTCGTATTTCGCGCCCCCCTTTTTGACCTACACTGATTCTGCCCCCCCCCCCCCCAGCATAAAAATTGGTGACCAAAAAAAAGCTCTCAAGTCTCAATAAAGCGAGCGCACCTTGTGATGTGAGGTGACCAAAAAAAAAGCTCTAAAGTCTCATCAAGTCTCAATAAAGCTAAAAAATAATAAAACTGATACTTTCTAGGCGCACACTTTGAGAAACGCTGGCTTATACCTATTACCTCTTTTCTATTGACTATGAATCGACAAGTTGCACATACCTACAGCTTTGTTCCGACATACGGTCAACATACGGATTGCACATACCTACGGCTTTGTTCCAACATACGGTCAAACCGGTTCCGCACGCATGCGTGTTCCAACATAATACCGAACCAGTATGTGTACGAAAAATTGGTTGTTGGAGCGCTTATATTCCCGAGTTCCCAATCGAGTTCAATTCAGCTTCAGAACTGTCAAATTAGTTCATGGACTGCGAAGCGCATGTACGAAATGTCGCTCAGTCGAACTTTTTGCGGCTGACTATTTGCTAACCTACAATTTTACACTCAGATTATAAACAAAACTAGAAATAAACATGAGAGACGACAATTTAACGGATTATTTTGATTCATTGTCTAGTGACGATGATTTTGGCGCAAATTTCAAATTCGCCACTCAAGAAGGTTATTTTATGGCTTTTACCCAAACGAGTTTAACAAAATTGGTACACTCCATTATTCAAAATCGGTACAGTACTTCAGTGTTATGGTCCCGACAGATTTAGAAGTATTTAACTCAAAAGTTGTTTAACGCAAGTAAATTGTAACAGCCATAGTTCTACCCGTGAGTGTTATTCGTTTCTTTACAAAATGGTCGAGATACACCAGACACCACGCAATTCTCACCAAAAAATACAAACCGAACTGATTGTTGGAACATAGCTCATACATTTGAATTTTTTTCTTCTATATTTATCATCAGTTACGATTCAAAAACTTCACTTAACATTAACATATCGCAATATACATATACTTATATTGTCTCTATAGCCATTAGCTATAGATTGGCATTGCGTTAAGTGTAATTTGAAAGACATAAATAAATAAACATGTTTAAACGTCGAATCGAAATGGAAATGATGGTCATTTGACTGAGTTGCAATGATAATTTTCACATTCGTTGTTCATGTCCGTCCATTGGCTGTTGATTGTGAGTACCATGAACATGCGGCGCGATCTCGTACATACACATTCCTGTGGGATGTGTGCAATTGGCAATGCAATGTGTTTCTATCAAATTCGTGTCTTGTTTGCGTTATTCGTTTCAAACGCAACGGATTTAATTGAACATTTATATGGTAATCGTACGGCATATATGGCCTATGGTGATGTTTTAATGCCTTTTTGAAAAGTCGTGTCTTTCATAATAATATTTCTTTTTCATTCCATTCCCCCCTTTACATAATTCCTTCATTTCGTTGTTGTGGTTCGACTTGGTGATTTTCATCGTGTCAAGGCCGTCCGTAATTTTAAACCCAAAATTACACATTTTGTTTTTATCTCGAAAACACGCTTGTTTGTCCTTTTTTTTGTGTATTTTTGTTCTGAATGAAGACAATTGTGAAGTGCCCGGGAATGAGAATGAGAGTGAGAGTATTAAAACGAGATCATTTCTTCTTTAGCAAAGTGATCTTTTCTTCGTTTAGGTTATGAACAAATAGGGAAGCTCATAACGTAATAAAAGGTTCTCAAATACTGTTAGGTTAGGACTAATGGAAATTCACAACAATATTTGTGTTCATTGAACAACATAGATCTAGTTTATAATGGATGATGCCAGAAATTGTCAAAATTACTAAAATTGTTAATTTTGTCAATTTTCTCAAGTTTGCATCCAGTATAAATTTTTTACGCTAATAAATATAATGTGTAAATTATGGCTTATACATTGTAAAATATATATTTGTTTGAGATGAAGGTAGAAACGTGAATTGTTCGTGCTGAAGGCTGAAGAAGATGTCCCTAGTCTCAAGCTCGCTCAAATAGCAGAAAGCTTGAAACGTAGGTAGAAGAAAAACATGTGGTCAGCAGATTGTTAGAAAATATTGTAAAATGTACGAGCTGAAGGCTGAAGAAGAAGTCCGTAGTCTCAAGCTCGCTCGAATAGCAGAAAGCTTGAAACGTAGGTAGAAGAAAAACATGTGGTCAGCAGATTGTTAGAAAATATTAAAAAATGTACGAGCTGAAGGCTGAAGAAGAAGTCCGTAGTCTCAAGCTCGCTCGAATATCAGAAAGCTTGAAACGTAGGTAGAAGAAAAACATGTGGTCAGCAGATTGTTAGAAAATATTGTAAAATGTACGAGCTGAAGGCTGAAGAAGAATCCGTAGTCTCAAGCTCGCTCGAATACCAGAAAGCTTGAAACGTAGGTAGAAGAAAAACATGTGGTCAGCAGATTGGTAGAAAATATTGTAAGCAAGAAATGAAGAAAAAGTTAGAAGTGCATCGTAAAGTCCCTACAGTAATAATAACAATAACAATGATTAATCATAGTTCTGGTGATTATTTTTTATGATAACTATTGGGTCTTTGCCATTTTTGACCTATTGTAGTTATTTAAATCTTAATATTATTAAATAGGTTATGTCTGCTTAATTATAAATGCGTCCAACATTGCAAGGTGAAAGTAAAATGAAAATGTTCTATTTTTATGACTTCAGAATCTTTTTAATTCCTTTATTTCCTTTCCTATTTTATTTTAATTTCTATAGTCTTCCGGATTAATTAAACCGATTTCGGCAGGTCTTTTTAACCATTGAAAATTGCAGATGGATGATCGCTGCCTGGCTATTCGATAAAAGGCTCCCTGAACTGAACCAAATAACGGTGACAGAATTAAACGATGGCACCGACGAATTGGCAGACATAAATTTGCAATAACCTCTTCTCTTGTTTACTTTTATCATGGCTTCCGGGCAACCAGCCAGACAAAACCAGTGCGCGTGGACGATTGCGTTTCGTTCAAAGCTTTTTTTTGTCGTACTTTGTTCCAAACTCTCTCTCTTATTTAAAGCAATTCTTTTTGCGATTCTGGAGTTCGTTCTTCGATTTTTTTCTTCTTTTCTACCGTTTGGAGATATTTATACATTTAGGTTAAGTTCGCATGGTAAATTTCGTTTTGTTACAATTCCTTGTTCCTCGTGCGATCAGATCAATCGCGATTCATCTAAATGATAATTCCCGAACAAACCGAATTGGGACACGCGATATAGGAAACGATGGAAAGTACCGTTTTCTACATTTAGTCTTATTTTTTTTTCTCTCGCTACATTTTCGATTCGATTAGTTTCGTTCAGTTAACGTTTCTCGGTGTGTTGGCGTTTGAAAATATTTTCACTATGCACATTTCCCTAAATTTGGAAGAATGAGCAAAATTTTATTTCAGAATAAATAAATGTGAGATGTGTTGATTTTTTTGATTATTTTGTACACACTCAGTAGGTATTATTAAACATTTAACGATTTAAGCACCTAAATTTCATCTTTATGCTTTTCTTTAACAAGTTAACCAAAATTACCGTTTGAAACTAGTTCAGATAAAACGAAAACGTTTTATTTCGTTAAATATTTCGAAAATCTAAAAACTAAACCGACTTGGATAGAAATAAGTTGCTTCGGGTAACAAAAAAAAAATGGTTGCATAATATTTTCTCTGCGTTATCCGATGTAAAACATGAAATTAACGCACAAAATAAATGCGGAAGACTTTATCTCTTGCCTCTTGCGGTTTTGCATCATAGCTTTCAGCCTCTCGACTAGGTTTGTTTGTTTATTTACTTTCTACATTGCATTTGAGTTGTAATTTTATTGTTTCGTTGATTACGGTTTGTATATCTACCTACGTTGAGTGAGTTTATGAATTTTTTCGCATACATTTTTGACATTCGTAAGTAAGATACTCAAGAGCTCGTCGGGAATGGAAAGAAGAATAAGAAGATAATTGAAAATTAAAATTGCTCATTTTGCCGCTGGATTTAAGTAAGCAAGGAAAATAAAACGACTATATTCAAGCAAGCAGGGCAGGAACCGTTCCTTTCAGTTAGGTTACCAGGAAAAAATGAAAAATACAATGCAAAAACCAAAGGAACGCGCGCCGCGTCGATGTTTCGTGCCGTGCCGGGATTTCTTATATGAAAATCAATTTCATTCGTAATTGTTGTCTTATAACAAACTGTATAGATACAAGTACAGGGCCGTATTTATTACAACAAGGTTGTATTAATTATGAAGCGGACAGTACTTATTTGCTACGGTAACATTGAAACTTTAGCAGTGGGAAATTTGGTTGAAAATTGAATTTGGATAATACGGCACTTGACATCATAATTCTTAAAATTTACAATGATATGAAGTTTTATAATATCAAATACGTGAAATCGACAATGCCGACATTCACAACCGCAACACGGTCCGACGTTGGGGTTACGTTATACATAGTTATACGTTTATAATGGATTTGATGTCGATAAAGAATGGAACATGAGGGGATACATAATTATAGGTTTCGCGTGGCATTCTCGAAAGAAAAAACATAAAGACTTTCATGTCCCAGAATATTATTTTAAATACAGGCAAGGAAGATAGAAATAGGTAGAAAATTAATAATGAACAATGAAATTGCGGTGGTAAATTGATTATGACTTGAAACTGTTTTATCCACTTGGTATTGTTTTCTATAGGCTGTGCATATATTATAGGATAGGGCATAGGCGGTGTCTTATTTGTTTCTTTCACGTGTGCTTCCTCTGTCTTTCCAGCAGACAAAGACAGGAAAATGCAAAACCGCATCCAATGCTTCGCACATGACAATATTTTAAATATTTCTTTGATTTTTATGACCAATTTAATGGTTTCAAGCAAAATCTTAGGTTTCGAGATTTTGACAGGAACATTTCGTCGTAGAGCAGAAGATATTTACCAATGTTTCAACAATGAGCATCCAATGAACATCACCCTAGTAACATGCGTGTATATTCACGCATGTTACTAGGGTGACGCTCTAACACGCCGATACCTAATTATACATATACAAATTAATTTCCTGAAGGTTATAAAAATATTCTTGTGTCTGTATAAATGGAAATTTATAGTGAAAAATATAAATCGATAGAGAACTTAAAATTAAAGGGGACTAAATCGCCATATTTGTTTGCGCCTTAAGTCTTTTAGGCTACGAAATTTAAAATAGACTGCAGTCTCACGTCACTGTGACTAGTATGTGCGTGTACTTTGGGTAGTCTACATATGTCGGACCAGTGCCATCATGTTTCTACGAATACCTTCCCTCTAAAAATATTATAACTCTATGGAAGCCTTACATTCGAAATAATTTAAAGAAAATCGAATAATACTAGAACATGGTTTTATTTACATTTTCATAATGAGTAAATCTTGTTGATTAAATCTGTAAACCATCATTTGGTTACCTTTTTGTTAAATTATCCTGTTTCAGTTTGGTTACATAAATACTTAAAGAACTTGAACAGAAAAAAAAACTGTAAAATTTTCAAGAGAGTTGTAGTTGTAAAAAAGAAACGTGAGTCTGTTATTTTTTACTTGCACGTCGTCAGTACGTTTCACGATTGTCGTTTTGTTGCTCACGAAGAGGAAGTATTATAATATCTCATTGTGACCCAATTCTTCGTCATTTATTTGTGCACCTCTTTCGCGCTTCGGCTCGTAAGAAATAAAGAACATTTAAAAGGTCGACTTCATGTCCCACAAATGCACCCACCACTGGCCAACTTGCAAATCTTTCAACTCAATAAGGGACAGTATGAGTATGAGGACACGTTTTCCAAACTCTCTAAAAGCCATGGAGAGATACATAATTCGAAAAGTGAAACGCATTTTTTTGCGTTGGGAATATTTTCTGTAACAGAATTTGTGCGAACGAAAATTAATCGATTCTATCCCTAACGCAACACTTCCATCTATTTTTTTCTTGTTCTTAAGCTGTTTACTGGCATTTGTTGGTTGGGTTGCATTCTTTTTGGGTTGGTTCGACGTGTGACCTCGTGGGTGACTTGCGTTTGACATTTGACTCTGCGATGTACTTATTTGAAAGCAACGGTATGATTTCGCGTGTAATCTCGTGATATAAGTTGGTATAGTGCAAATTAAATAATGTTCGCAACTTGTTGCGTCAGAAGTATTTTTACTAACGCAACACGTTTCGAAATCTACTATAAAAGTTAGGTACTTATTTATTTATCAATGGAGGAGTTCTAGAAATAGCAGGTGCACGATTTCTTTCTCCCTCTCCCCCTTTCAACAGTGTTGCCACTGTTTTCTTTTTGCTCATCAATAATTTGTCTTCCCGCGTTTATAAATAATGTTCGTTTTACTATATATGGTGTGAGTTCCCTGCTTTATTAGTATTACCATAGTATCTGGTGCATCAACGTAAGGACGAAATTAAATTTCCATGCATTATAAATCGGTGGTAGACGTACTTGCGCGCTTTCGTTCTGCCCGACCCCCGCAAAATCATCAACTAAAAGCGGCAGCAGATGGTGAACTTTTGTTTTAAGCTGCAGAGAGCTAAAACAACCAGCTCCACAACTCCCATCAGACGACGATGCTGTACGGGGCATTAAACGCATTACAAGTTTCGATAACACTTTGGCATAAAGCATAAAAGTATTTACTATACAACAACAACAACAACCCTGCAAGTGCAAGCCAGAGCGAGTTGAGACGACTTATAGCGGTTGTACATTAATGTTTTAGTTTTAATATTAGAAATTTTGTTTTTCTTATATAGGTCTCCAAAGTAAAATTACACGTTTATCATTCTGAATTTAAAGATGCAACAAACTCACTATAACCGTTGACTGAATAATATAAGAAGACTGGCAAGTGTACGGACGTAAGTGAAGCTCCAATGTACCTAGACTCGGCGGAGTGCGCTCCCTGAAACCTACCTTGACTTTTTGAGTATGAGTGGGGGGTAAATACGTGACGGAGGATCGGGTTCCCATTTTACTCGAAAAGGGTCCCCTTTAACAGACTCCAACATTGATTGAGGATGACAGGGGGTCTATTGTTAATTTACTTGCTAAATTAGAAGATTTTGTTTTAAAATATAATTATTTTCACTTTAAATAGTTGAAATCTAAAAGAAATTCTCTTTTAAAATGATACCAAACTCAATGGCTTTCATCAGAATGTAAAGGAATGTAAGTTTACAGCATATATGTAATTTACAGGCACTTGCCAGTCTTCTTCTTATTCAGTCAATGCTATAGCTGACTAGACACTTTTTGAAAGTGGACCTAAAATCGCTTTTTATACTATTTAGTTTGTAAAAAGGCACTTTTTATCATTCCTCATTCATTTTTTAGTTTTTAAGCATTCTCAGGTGTTAAATTGCACTTTCTAACCGGTATGGCATTTAATATCATTCGTTTTCCTAAAATTTATCGAAAAAACCTCTGACTTTACGGCCATACGTAAAACGATAAAGCTGCGTTTGGAATAAAACAAAAAACACTCGAGACCCCAAAACGACGTACTTGATTAAGTCGAGTACGAAGCTTAATGCGAAAAACCAGCTATGCCAGAAACGTGCAATATTTCATTTCTCACAAGCCGCCTCCATGCGCCTCTTGCTCCACTGTTCCACAGAATCTCTACACGTACAATAATATATGTGTTAGTGTACTATTTTAAATTACACCACCTCCGCCGGCCTATATGTTGAGCGCAAGTTGAGCTCCAACGTGGAGCGTGCATTTCAAAATTCAACTAATAGTTCCAGTAAAATTTAAAGTGTACCAAAGCCTGGCCTGTTTAAAGCAGAAAAATCTGAAATTCACCTCGTTTTTATCGTTTTTTTTTTGTTAGAACACTTTGTAGTTTATGTTTCAAGAGGAATATTGCTCTTGGTCCTTCTAGCGTATATGACATAGGTGAATGTGAGTGTGGTGAAAAATAGAAATAAAATTGCCGAACATATATCACAACCGAAACATAAATTCATATTCAAGTTGTGCCGCATGCTAAGGCAAAATGCGTGTTTGCCGTTGTTGCCAGTTCTACTTCTAGTAGAATTAGCAATAGCTCGAAGCCAATAACAAACAGAATCCTATTTAAAAAAAAACGATCTATCTGTATAGTCCATTAATCCATTTCGCCCATCGCGATATAGATCATTTTCGGTGTATAGCACAACCTGTAACGCACTAAATGTAAAAATAGTAGTGGAAGTACTGTATTTGTGCGTGAGCTGAACATAGGTGAACGCGAAGAACTGTAAAAGCATAATAACCAAATAACGAATTACCAAAAACGAAACGAAATATCACACTATCACTATTCGACAGTACTAAATCTAAAGCTTATACATAACTCACAACTAGGTATAGCACAACACGATTGCAACACTGCAACAGCTATAATAACCCGAAAGCAATCAAACGTTTATCCAACAGATTTGGTCATTACAATTGAGTTTTAACATTAAGCCTCATGTCCTCATGTGCGAATATTGAGAGAAAATGCAAATATTTACAATTTTTGAAAGCTTGTTTGCTTTAAAAAGTTGGGTTAGAATCACTAGGCTATTACCAATTGCTCTATGAAAAATATAAAATTTACTGGACGCAAATGAGAATCTTTACAATCGTGAAAATTGCGATTAAGTATTCAATATTCCCAATATTTATGCGAATTTTATTATTCGCTTGATGTAAACATATAGTAGTGTCATTTAAGTGACGCTTGGTAGTTATGTCAATAAGGACATGTGAAACTTGACAGTAGTGGGTTTTAGGTGAATTTTGGTGAATCTGTTCCATAAACACAGTATTCTTATTATAACGGTCTGGGACCATTCGGCAAAACCATTCTGTCGCGGCCGTTTGGGCGCAGAAACAGTTTGGCGCGGGACTATTAGGCGCGACTAATGCATTTAATTGCTGGTCATCAAATCTAGATATAATACATCAAATCTAGAAATAATATTTCTAATAGTCCCTGCGCCGAATAGTCCCGCGCCAAATTGTCTCTGCGCCCAAACGGCCGCACCGAACTGCCTGCGCCCAAAGGTGCCATTCCGTTCTTAGATAAGTTTATTTTGTAACAGACAAATGAAACAAAATTTAACAGAAAATTGCATTTTATACTAGCCGTCGGACAAAATATA
Source organism: Liometoxenus newtonarum (assembly GCA_030264535.1). Taxonomy (NCBI): domain Eukaryota; kingdom Metazoa; phylum Arthropoda; class Insecta; order Coleoptera; family Staphylinidae; genus Liometoxenus; species Liometoxenus newtonarum. The sequence continues at coordinate 9,970 of JARJEB010001825.1, forward strand.
ATTTTCAATTTATGTAGGTTTGTTCTTACCTAAATCTAACTTTACCTAACTATAGTTATAAAAATATACAGTATCTACCTATTGCAACACTAAGTTAGATGTTTTTTTTTTGCTCATTACTTCGGAAATTGGAAAGGAAACGAATAAGCTACAAACATCACGAAAAAACGTACAACTTACAGCCACACAAGTAATTATATCAAGTAGATCAATTATTTAACGCTAAACCTTCGTGATAAAACCTTCGTGATCCTCTACTCCAGATTAGCAGTCTAAGCTATTTATTAAGTAATAACGAATGGAAAAAGAGGAATTATGCGAATCAAGAACCATCAATACGACAGATGTCTTCTGATCATTGCAGCTGATCAGGAATGAAGTTAGCGAAACGCGGAATAAACAAATGATGGCAACAAGGCAAGCATTTCATTGACGAATAAAGAAATGAAGAAAACCGAATAAATAATAATTACCATGCATGTAGGATTTCTGCTAAAGCAAGATCAGTGCCGGACTTAAATATATATTTACTGTTTGATTTAAAAATTTATGTACAATTTGAATTTGTGTTGTTTATTGATCGATTTTTTTATTATTCCGGCTCTGGAGAAGTACATTTTCTGCAATTTTTTGTTCATTTATTAATGAACGTCGTGCAACTTCAGCACATCAGCAGCATTTGAAAGGCAAAGAACCAAGCCAGGAAACATAATTATTTCTCCATTAATTCAAATATTTAACCACTCTCTATACATCTAGATATAGACAGCAACCAGAAATAAACTCATCAATTACTTACAAAAGAAGAAGAAAAAAATATTAATGGTAATCGATTTGCTGAGCATGGTTACTTCATAAGCTTGTAGGTGCTATCTTAATTTAAAATCAACTCAATGAATGCAAGTTTTAAATGATCTTTACTTTTCAGCTTGTAATTGTTTTCATGTTTATGCGGGATGAACCGTTGAAATTGAAGTTCAATAAAAACGAAACAGGGTTATAAATTTCAAATTTGTCTTCAAATGTCGAATCAATAAAATTTGAAATGAAAACAAAATTAAAGAGAATTTATGTGCAACTTAAAAATTTTTTATAAACCATTAAATTAATGAGATCTGATTTAAGATGAAAATGTTAAAGCCATAAAAAAATAACAAAACTAAGAAGAGTTTTTAATAACTGGTGCGCTGCTGTTTTATAATTTACAAAAAAAAGTAAACGCCGTTTAATTTATGGTTTTATAAATATTTAGACATGCGGAACGATTGTATAAATACATAATAGTCGTATTTATGTGGTTGAAGTATATATAAAACAAAACGATTCGGTCGTAAAATCTTTGGAACAACATTAATTGAAAACGTTCGAAAGGCTAATTAATTGCGCGCGCATTTATAACGCCAACGAGCGTCCGAACAAACAACGAAACGACAAAAAATGATCCGGCAACATAGACTAGGAAGGACCAACATTCCCACCTCACTACAACCACCAGATGCAAATCGTAATATGAAACGAAACGAATCGACTCGGTTAATATTCAAAACCATCAATTTGCAAATACGATTTTAATTAAATTACATTTATGATGGGTGTAATTAAACGTAACGAGTTAACGTTCCAAATTTCCCATTGCAAAATATTAATTACATTTCGAGTCGCTGCTGCAAATATAACGAGTGAATAACATTTTTGCAATGGAAATGTAACACATACGTAAATGGGTAACACGAATTTATACATACTTAGGCAAAAATAACAATGAATCGAAATCTTAAAAGATTGTACGAAGCGTGGTATAAAGCAAGCCCGCGAGTGAAGAAAGTCGCGAGTAAAAGTTGCTGACGCAGACGGAGAATTGGAACACCCGAACATGCAATAAACCAATGTCGGGTTAATGCAGTGAAAGGGAGTGTTTTGTTGTGCGCATCCGAGTGCATCTTCACATAAAA